>JANIJG010003587.1:0-13365 GCA_024611175.1 Megaceryle torquata
ACATTACAAATACAGCTATAATGTCCTCATGAGGAAGGAAGAAAAGTTTGAGCATATATACCCCAGCTGGATTTTGCAGACTACAACTCAGCCAAAGAAACAAAGCAGGGCCTCCTGCAAGTTGTAAAATAAGGTGAATTGGTAACATGAAAAAACAAAGAGTCTTAAACCCCTCGGTATGTGCTGAGTGACTTTTCTCCTTTTAAAATGAGGAAATTAATTGCTAATTTCTTTAACAATTTATGAGCTTCCTTACATTTTTAAAGAACATATGAGAATATATGTTTCAGATCTGTTTACTATATCCCTCAAGGGTGAGAAATTAAAACCAAATGAGTTAATCTTCTTGCTTGGATCACTTGATAAATTTGATACTGAGATTTGTGGTCTTGCCCTTCTCCGTATCACAGATGTGTCATTATAGATGTGTCATTACCATGAAGCTATTACTTATTCTAGTAGGCAATCCACAGAATTGGTTTATTAAAAAATAATTTAATGGTTCAGTGGAGAAGCTACAAGGCCTGAAAAATCTTAGTCTTTTTAAACCTAACTACACTCATTGCTTTATTTTCACTCTTACACAGTTTTCTGGTAAAAAATGTCTCCAAAGCACTTTACCAGCTGATTTTCTTAAATTTATTTATTTCCCACATTAAACCTACAGATATAGTATCCTATGCTACTGTAAACCTAAGGCCTTCCCTTTGCTTGCATAAGAAACAGAAAGAAAAAAAATCCTTAAACACTTAACAGTCACCTGTCCAATATTAAGCCTTATTTTTCAAGCACTGTGAATATTAAGTTATTGTTAGGTAGCTTTGAAAGCAAAATATAAAAGTTTTTTAAGTGTTAAAAGTGAGGGTGGGGAAGGGGGTTGTGTAAATAAAAAAAGCTGACATAAATCTAACCTGGTGTATGTGTGTATGGCTATCACATGAAAAATAACATGTAAGATTTTTTATGTGGTGGTGTTCAAAAAAGTTGTATGAAATTTTAATTCCTGAATAAGGTGTGGGAGATTTAGGACTGGGGCAAGTCTATAAATCTGTTGCTCAAATGTGTTTCTATGTGCTACAGTAGCTCCTATATACTACCATAAGAGTTTGGAAAGAGAAAATTCCTCAAGTAGAAGAAACTGAACAAGATGTTCAAGGTGAATAAAAATAGAGGAAAAAAAAAAAAGTGAAGTTTAGTAACTGAATGGGCAATTAAATGTGTGTGTAACAGGAGTTAAGAGCCTAGGGTTTTGCTCTTAGCCCAGAGAATCATGATGCTATTAGCTGATTTATCCCAGCTTAGTGGTTTATGGACAGTATGGTCCAGGAGGATCCTGACAGCCTGAATCATAACTGTGCAAGCTAACCTGTGGGCCAGTTAATGACAAAGCTTCTGATTTAGGTTTCATAAAGAAATGTATTACCAGAGGAATAATGTCCAGAGGAAGACGACCAAGATGGTAAAAGGTCTTGAGGGCAAGACATAGCAGCCTACAAGTACCTCAAGGGAGGCAGCAGAGGGGGATCTGGTAATTATTTATATATATTATTAATTATATAATATATATAATAATTGTTAATATATATATAATATAATTATGTCTGGTAATTATTACCAGAGTGACTAGTTTAAACTTCACTCTGCAAAGATTACTATATAGTAAGGAAAGTGTGCAGTGCATAGAGTACAGTATTTGAGACCAAGAGAAAAAATGAAGAATGATGGAATATCTCAAGCTTGAAGGGACCCATAAAAATCATCAAGTCCAAACCTACTTCTTTACTTTTACCTAAAACTAAACCATATGACTAAGCATCATCCAGATGCTCCTTGAAATCTGACAGCCTTGGTGCAATGATGACTTCCTGGGAAGCCTGTTGAAGTTTATCTCTGAGTGAACAACCTTCTAATATCCAATGTGAACTTCTGATGTGACTTCATTTGCTTGTATCCTATTGCTGGTCACCAGTGAGAAGTGATCAGCATCTCTCCCTCTGCTGCCTTCCTTGAGGACCTTGTAGACTGCCATGAGGTCATTTCTCAGCCATCTCTTCTCTAAGCTGAACAAACCAAGTGACCTCAACTGCTCCTAAGTTTTGCCCTCAAGACCTTTCACCATCTTGGTTGACCTCCTCTGGATGCACAGTAATAGATTGATGTCCTTTGTTTATTGAGGTGTCCGAAACTGCACACAGTACTTGAGGTAGGGTCTCACCAGTGCAGTGCAGAGTGGAACAATTACCTCCCTTGACTGGCTAGTGATGCTGTGCTTGATGCATCCCAGGGCATGGTTGGCCCTTTTGGCTGCCAGGGAACACTGTTGACTCATATTCAACTTGCCATCAACACAACCCTGCTGTGAAGTAGTTCACTTTAACACAGTTACACTGGATAAACCATGAAATAGTAAGAAAATTTGATCACTGAGATTAAAAAAAAAATTTCTTAGTTCTTTATTCAACTCATGAACAAATCAGTCATGTAACTAGCCTAGTGGAAGAATAATGGTTTGTCTTATGTCCCTGTTATGTTATGTCTACAGAAACAAAAGCAACATGTGACAATATTTCAAAGGAAATATTCAAAGGGTAAGGAAAGGAGGGGAGGGGAGAAGGAATGGGAGGGGAGGAGAGGGTAGGGAAAGGGAAAGGTAATTGGCTTTATTGAGAACAACAAATTTTTTTTAACTTGATCTTGAGTCCCCAATCTATCTTTTGAAGATGACCCTAGAAACAAGCTTACTATTATTATTATTGTTATTTTTACATTGTCTCAGATTGTACACTTAAGAAGATTTTTTCCTCAATACAATATGGTCCAAGTAAATGTTGTGGGGCTTTTATGATTGTTTGTTTGTTTGTTTGTTTTCCACAGAAATAAACTAGAAAAAACCCCAATACATTTTCAAAATGTTGAGTTGTTAACCATACAGTTTTACTTCATTTGAAAAAAAAGACATTTTTCCTGTTAATATTTCTAAATGCATTTCCCACCCCAAAGTTTTGTTTTGTTGCAGTTTTCTATTACTTTTTTTTTTTTTTTCCCCCAAATATGGTAGGTATCTTAACTTTTAATTCCATATATTCAAAATGTTAAAATTTACCAAATGATTGAATTCCATTTTCTGAACTACTTAAATTATGAACCACAGAACTTAACAAGATTAAAAGGTCAACGCCAGTGTATTATGCTGGAAATACATAATATTCACATGTTATAGCAACTATTTGAAAGATCTAAAACCACAAACTTTAAAGCAGTGCTGGTTGTATCCACTGAAAAGTCCTTATGGGAGGAAACTTCGTTGAGTTTCTTTGGTTTTTTTTTTTTTTTTCTTTTTGTTGGTTTGGTTTGGGTTTTTTGTTTGTTTGGTTGTTTTTGGTTTTGGTTGTTGTTGTTGGGCTTTTTTGTGGGTTTTGTTTGTTTGTTTGTTTTTTTCCCTGGAACTGTAACTTGCTGTAACTTTGGGGATAATGGGAATTTGGTGTAGAATATCTAAATTTATCATCCTAGGGTTGTTCAAAAACTTAATGTGGTAAAGAACACCTCACATAAGCATTCTGTGAGCAGAGGAGCAAGAATAGAATATTGTTACACCCATGCACAATATGTGATTTGCCTGATATTTACTGCAGATCAGGCTACTCTAAGACACTAGAGGAGTGAGTACAGGTGTAGAGGCTCATATATGTGTTTGCAGACTGCCTGTAAAAAGCCTTGCATAATTTTGCAATTTTATATTATAACAAGCAAACAGACAAAAACGTGGAAGACAACCCCTAGAGGTATCTCCAAGAAAAAGGGAAACCTGAGGAGTGAAACAATGTTAACTGTGTGAGCTCAAAGGCAAGGAATTAACGAAAAGCCACTATTGTCACTTAAGCAATGGAATATTGACGCTCCAAAAGGGACCTGAGAAGTCAGAATTAGCCTGGAGAATAAGAGAGATCTCACTGATGGGTGCTACACAGAGGGTCTGCACAGAGATATATTTCAAGCAATCCTGAGACTGAAAAGTTCTGTTTGAATTCTTACCTGATCAAATGGCTAAAGTGCCTGGGGATATGGTGGCTGGAAGATCTGACAGCACTCTGGTGAAAGGCCAAGAGGGGCATTAGGCCAGGTGCCATCTCGGCTAATTTCACCACCTAAGGAGACAGAAATCCTTCCCTGCCTGTCATCAGAGAACTGCAACTGTTTCTCTAAATGATATGCAAGACCCTATGTGTGTAGCAGGAACCTCTGCCCCAGAAGCTGAACATAGTCTGAGAGGGCTGGGGAGAATGAGCTGTCCCTGAGGAGCAAGACAGATACAGCACATGTGATTGACAGGATCAATTCCATCTGGGAAAAGAATTCAGATTAGAGTGCTTTTCAGTTGTTGTTTTAATGTTCTTTGTTCCTAAATCTTTTTATATTTGTCTTTAGTCACATCAACAAAAGGGATTTTCCTTTTATCTGATTTATCCCCTAGCCAGGGTATGTCTGACTCTAAACAGAGTCAAGAAAATAGATAAACAAGCATGGGTGACTCCTATCTCATTTAAGACAATCATGTTGGTTTTCAAACACACCATTTAATTCAAAAAAATTTCTCAAGAGAAAATTAAATAAAAAATTAAGTAATAATAATAAACAAAACCAGAACCAAACCCGAATAAAAACAAATAACCAAAACACAAAAACCAAACCAAGCAAACAAAAAAAACCCCAACAAACAAACAAACAAGTAAAACAACAACAAAAAAACCCACAAACCCAAAACACAAACCCCTCTCATTTCTTCCTAGGGCAGGAAGTGAAATTAAGGTAGATTATGTACCCTTCACTCTCGTGATGATCCTATCTGTGTTTCTCAAACTACTGAGGTAAGGCTGTCTTGCTTATATATAGTAATGATGAGTATGAATAGTTCATGTCTTGGAGAATGATTAATTGCTAATCATTTTGCCCAGAATGAAGCTATGAAGCTGTTCCCAGATCTCTTGGGAATATCTACAGAGTAGATAATCATCAGCAGTTCATGATGATGATTCACTTCCCCACCATTCCTAAACTCTCTTCTCCCCCTTTGAAAACATTCACTCCTGCAAGCCCAGTGGTTCCATTTTGATTAGATCCAGTATAAAAGTATATTTCTCAGAGGGGGAAGACTGATTTTAAAGTCAAGACTAATATATTCAAAATTGCCAGGAAAACCAGAAACAGATGCCTAGAACCTAGTCAACCTATAGCCACACCTTGTATTTTATATTGCTTTCATATTATTCTGTGCTATTAGCTGGACAGCCAAATTCTAGTGTGACTCAGTAAACATTCAAATGTTCTCAAATAGAAAATTTCAAAGTAAAAATTCCCATTATTCTATATTGTTTTATATTGCTATAGATGCATTTCACATTGGAGGGGCAAATAGGTCTTTAAAATGTCTGAAAGTAAGTAATTAAATGTCTTGAAACTTGTGTAATCTTACCAAAGTATGGATGGTATGGACTGATTATATACTTGGCATTGATCCTCAACAGGTAGGAAAGCATACTGAACCACTAAGATATGTATTAGATCAAGTAAATAATGACATTATAATTACAGGTAATTTCAAAATCCTTTTTCTTCTTTCCTTTTCCACATCTGTTAAAACATCTTGCAGACAACTCTCCAGTCTGCAGAAATCCACATTTTCCATTCTTAGATATCATACAGTTTAAACAATTGTATACTTTTTTTCCCATATAATTCAATTATATAATGATTTTTTTTTTTTTTACATTGAGTCTAAATAGTATTTCAGCTTTTTTGATACATATTTTGATGTAATATTAGTTTTATTATTTAATGTAGTGGAAATAAAATAAGGGCAGGAACCTAACTTAGGTAATTCACTCTCTTTCTCTAGCTCCAACAGGCACATTTTTGTATCACAATCCCCAGTGGGAAGATATATACATATACACGTTTTTATCAAGGCATTGTGATAAAAAAATAAACTAATTTTCTTTTTAAATTACCTGTTAGTAACAATAATTACTTTAGCACAAGGTTCTGACTCTTTTGGGTTTTTTTATTCCCCTTCATTACCCCATATAGAGAATCCTATCCATCCCCTTGTCCCTCCTAATTGTCTTGACTAGATCATACTTTGAATGAAATGAGAAATCTCTCTTGGGACCAAGAAAAATATAGTGTTCATGTGCCACAGATGAAACATTAAGTGTGAGAAAACTTCTTAATCTTCCTAGGCACTCAGAAGCTCATATGTATATGTTCATACTGCCATTTCATCTATTTACTGCAACTAAACAGCTACCAAACAACCCTGACAACATTTATTAGATCATATCCTAGTACAAGAGGTCAGATTCTTTCACAGGCAGACCCTAAGTTGTTGAAATATCTGACAAATGTGTAATATAGGACAAAAGTCCAAACCTCAGATCGTAGCTGAATTTTAGCAAAATACTACATGCACAATAAAAACTAATACTTGACTAATGCTTTGATGGACATATATCTGGTAAACATCAGATAACTCTGTCTATGGAAACCAGAAATCCTTTGATCAACACCAGTGACTTAAAAAAACTTTAAAAATATCTGTGTTCAAGAAAGGATACATAATTTCACCGTCAAAGCTGCTTACTTCTACACTGATGTTTGCCAGATCCTTCACTGTTTAACTGTGTCATAACAGAACAACCAAATAATTTTGTTAACGTGTAGGGATCCACAGGTTCAATAATACTGTTATTTATCATAACAAGGATATATCAGATTGCAATGGCAATGAGAATTTCCCATTTAAAATGACAAAAAATAAATAAATTCTGCCCTTATTAGGATGAGTGTGTTGTCTGCCTAGGTACTAGAAATTACATAGGAAGTTATCTTTGTAAACACTGAAACCAAGTGGGTTTCAGTGAGAGTGGTGGGTAACACAGAGAATGTGCTTTGCAAGAGACACAAGGATTCATTTAATGTTCTATTTTATTTCATGGGAAAAAAAAAAACCAAAAAAAACAAACAAAAAAACCCCACAAAACAATTCAGAAATCAAATTATATTGGAGTAAGATTGACAATGTCTAGAAAGAGCTTCTACCCCCAGACATGGTGTCTTATATGCTCATGTGAGATACCTGGGTTTAGTGTGCAACATCATCATGTGATATTGTGTAAGAACTTACAATTTTGCTACAGTGTTAATACAAAGCATTTGACATTCAAGACTCTCAAAGAAAATTCATCTGGGACTGATGAGTATTTAAAGACTGTAGTAAAATTATTTTCCTCTACATTTATAAATCATTGTAAATTAGTCTGGTTTTATCTAGCTATAGATTATACAGATTACAACAATAATATCAACGTACTGCACTGGAAATCGGGTACAATGTACAACCATTGCATGTGAATAAAAAGCTTTCTGATAGTTAATTGAAATTTTAGAAATTGCAACATTCAAAATTTTGAAAGAGATCTATGTACTTTGTCCCTCTTCTTTGAAGTACAGGCAGATGCATTTACAGACATTATTTTCTCTTGTTAATGTAATTTATCTCAATGTGTTAAAAAATTGTACTTAGAAAGACAAATAATTATCCT
The DNA here is from genome assembly GCA_024611175.1 of Megaceryle torquata. Classification (NCBI taxonomy): domain Eukaryota; kingdom Metazoa; phylum Chordata; class Aves; order Coraciiformes; family Cerylidae; genus Megaceryle; species Megaceryle torquata. The sequence goes on from JANIJG010003587.1 coordinate 7,602, forward strand.
GTAGACAGGCCACATTGTGTCATTGACTTTGAACAGCCCTGTGAATTCACAGAAAGCTGTGCTTTCATAGAATCATAGCATCAGAGAACGAGATGGGTTGGAAGGGACCTTTAAAGGTCATTTACTCAACCCCCCTTCAGTGAACAGGGACATCTTCAGCTAGATCAGGTTGCTTAGAGCCCCATCCAACCTGACATGGAATGTTTCCAGGTATGAGACATCCACACCTCTCTGGGTGTCTTTTAACTTAAAACAATTAACCCTTGTCCTGTCACAACAGACCCTGCTGAAAAGACTGTCCTCATCTTTTTTATAAGCCTTGTTTAAGTACTGGAAGGCCTCTATAAGGTCTCCCCAGAGCCTTCTCTTCTCCAGGCTGAACAAGCCCAACTCTCTCAGCCTTTCCTCATAGGAAAGGTCTTCAGCCCTCTGATCATTTTTGTGGCCATCCTGTGGACCTGCTCCAACAGGTCCTATTTTTTTCATATGCTGAGGACTCCAGAGGTGGAGGACTCCAAAGGTGGCCTCTCACCAGAATGGAGTAAGTGGGTGGAGAATCACCTCCCTTGACTTGCTGGCAGTGTCGATTGGTTTTGTATCACTTAAAATAACACAGAGATGTGCAAATACACACACAGAAGTTTTCTTTCCGAATCTTCTATTTTTTTCAGTCATTTTTTTTTTTATTTATTATCTGTGTGCTCAATCTAGAGATACAAATAAATAATATGAATGAATTATAGATAGATTGTGCAGCTGATATACTGGCCCTTACTGAGTGAAGCAGATCTCTTCTAGACAAGAGGTTTCTGAATGTGTGAAATTTCACTCAGAAAAGCTCAGTACCTGAATAAATCAATGAACCAGCTAGTTACACATGAGGAAGCCCAGGCTCCTGACAGTGTTCTCTAAATACCAACAGTTTCTTTATTAAGTGACCAGTACTATTCAATATATTCACATATGAGGGAACAGAGTGCACAGTCAGCAAGTTTACTCATGACACAAAACTGGGAGGAGAAACTGACACTCTGGAAGGCTGTGCTGCCATCCAGAGAGACCTAGACAGGCTGGAGAGTTGGTCAGGGAGAAATTTAATTAAATATAACAAGGACAAGTGTAGAGTCTTGCACCTGGGAAATAACAACCCCAGGTACTAGTATAGGGTGAGAACTGACCTGTTGGAAAGCAGTGTAGAAGAAAGGGACCTGGGGGTCCTGGTGGACAGCAGGATGGCCATGAGCCAGCAATGTGCCCTTGTGTCCAAGAAAAACAATGGCATCCTGGGATGTACTACAAGGGGTGTGGTTAGTAGGTTGAGAGAGGTTCTCCTCCCCGTCTACTCTGCCCTGGTGATGCCACATCTGGAATATTGTGTCCAATTCTGGGCCCCTCAGTTCAAGAAGAACAGGGCACAGCTCAAAAAAGTCCAGTGCAGAGCCACAAAGATGATTAAGGGAGTGGAACATCTCACATATGAGGAAAGGCTGAGGGACCTGGGTCTCTTTAGCTTGGAGGAGACTGAGGGGTGACTTCATTAATGTTTATAAATATGTAAAGGACAAGTGTCAGGAAAATAGAGGCCAGGCTTTTCTCAGTGACATCCAATGATAGGACAAGGGTCAACAGGTGGAAGATGGAATATTGTAGGTTCCATGTAAACGTAAAGAGAAACTTTTTCATGGTGAGGATGACAGAACACTGTAACAGTCTGCCCTGGGAGATTGTGGAGTCTCCTCTGGAGACTTTCAAAACAATTTTGGACCTGGTTGCATTCCTGTGTGACCTAATCTAGGTAATCTTGCTCTGGCAGGGGGGGTTGGACAACATCAAACATTCTGTGATTCTGTGATTTGTATCTGTACCATTGTCCTGAGACATGTATCTCTATTAGTTGTATGCACTGTAGAATATTCCTAGTCTTTTATTTATAGTAGAAGAGATGCTGATAGCATTTTTCGAAGTGGCATTTTGGAAATATAACTTAAGTCAGGAATGTGGTTGTTTAAACCTCAAGAATGCATCTTTTCCAAGCTAGTTAGTATTTATTTTCTATATGTCCTGCAGAATAGTGTGAAGTAATAAATTAATGGTACTGAATTTATTAAAAAATTATTTTCAGGCACAGAACACCAATTGTAATATCAAATCACCTATTACATGCTCAAACCATTGTCAATAGTGTCACTTAATTGCATGCTGGGGTATTAAATTCAATCCAAATAGTAAAATGTGCATTTGAGATTGATTACTTTATTACATAAATGCATTAGCTGTTTCCTTAAAACTGATTATCAAGGTTTCAGTTCTGTGCAGAAAATTGTTACATTAATCTGAGCACTTCTTTCTTTACTCTCTTGTTACATAAAATACACTACATGCATTGCAACTCAGGAAAAAAAAATGTTGCACTGGTCTTCTTCAGAAATTCTATCCAGAAATCACAAGAGGCCAAAGACAGGATGGTCCCTGAGGGAAAGTTTGGCTTTTTGCCTTACAGTACATAAGCATTCTGAGAACTCATAACAGAGAGCTCATCATTTGTAGCCCTGTTTTTTACTAGGTGTGCCATCCAAAGAACTTAAGTAGAACTGTGAATTTTAGGTACCCACCTTGAAAAATGCAATCTTGATAAAAAGCCCTGTTTGGTATAGATTTACTCTTGGAAAGTAATTAAGTGCCATAGGCTTTATATTTTAAGTTCCCATGGTGTTCATTTGTATTTCAGCATTCATGGAATTGCATCTGATTTGACAGGCTGAGCAAATTGCACTCTATGTAATGACTCATCCTAATCAGGGTAGAGAAATAAAACAGAGCTTCACTGGAGATACTGTATCTGGTGGATCTTAACACACAGCATCAGGCTCTCCATAAAGTAACAAAGTTAACTGATATTTCCCCTTAAAACATGACTAAGCTGACTGTTGGTGCTTGTGCACACACTTTAATGAAGTAGTTTGAGGTGTTTAAAGAATTCTCTGAAGTTCAAAAGTCTGTGCAATTTTAACCCAAAGAAAGACAGAAAAAAGCAAATGGGAGACACTCTGCAAAGTAGTAATCATATATCATGATGAAGTCCTGCATTTTCATGCCTATTCCTAATTTCTTTGTTGTGGTTATTGCTGTATATTCAGCAATAACTGTAAGAAATACCTGCTGCTACCCATTCATTGTCTTTCTGGAATTGTTCTCTATCTGGAATTCATTCTCATTATGGAAACAGGAATGAACTTTGCTTTACACTTTTAAAATGGAGATAGATCTTTATCTTTGGGAGATAATTCTGGATCTCAAGTAGGATATGCCTGCAAACTTTAGCTTCTCAGAGAAACAATGTTTCCGCTGTACTTTGTCTTCACTCTCTTCTATTCTTTTTAAATCTCTTCTTGTTCATCATCAAGTTTTAGATCCCACATACTTTCTAGTGAATGTGGTGTTCTCTGTTCCTCACTGGATGTAGAACACATTATAACTAATATTTGAGCATCAAAATTCTTTTAAAATGTTTAACAAATTAATCTAACTCAGAACTTTTAATTGATTGTAAAACCCAACAGAATTTTTCAGTGGAAGTAAGGACAGACTTTGACAACTTCATTTATGTAATCTAATATAGGAAATGGCTACACTTAACTGTTTTCTAATATTCCTCCTAGAAACTGTCTGCAGACTCCAGGCATTCACTGATCACATTAGAAATGTGTTGAGATTAGTCTATTGGAAAAAAAATTATGACATCCACACTTCCAACTTTTTTCCTGGTGTGTACACCAGTCATTCTGCTAGATGTATGAACGTTTATAATAATAGGAAAAAAAAAAAAAAAAAAGTTTTGAAATACCTGTGGTAAATAGGCTGCTATTAATAATCCTATTAAGGATCTACAAATTTCTGGCATTTATTTACCTTGTCATTCTAATGTTATATCAAATAGATGAAGATGCAGAAACCTTTACACTGACTTTACCTTGACAAATTTCACCCTTCATGGTGAAAAGGGGAAATATTATCCTATTAAAAGACAAAGAAATAAAGGACATTTTACAGAAGAACAAACAGTCCTAAGAACATAGACATCTCTGAAAACCTACAACACATATGTAGGCATAGTAGCCAATTTCTTTGATTTCAGTAGTCCTATTCAATTAACAAAGACCAAGAGATAATACCATATATCTTATTCTATTATTTTAGCAGTTTTAATATTAAATGCCTGTCATTAATATTTCATCTTTTACCAACATGCAAAGAACAATCCATTAATCAAATCTAGAATTTGATTATTTTTAATGGCAATAAATAATTAAAGCAAATCATAGCCAAACAAAAAACAAATCAACAAAAAATGCAACAAAATGAATTGAATGAATTATTACTCACAAACCATTTAACATAAGCAGGTCAGAGTTAATTAATCTCTGCAGAATCAGAGGAAACAAAATATAGCAAGCTAAATCAAGTGGAATTAGATATTTTTAGTGGAAAAATATCAGAGAGCACTTGGTCTGTATTCTTATATGAATGCATGAGGAATGCTAAGCTTTTTTATTATTATTAATTTTATTTTTATATTAAAATAAACCATCTATCTCAGCTGGAAGGTGCAAATGTTTAAAATCACCAATTTTATCTGTATGGATGCAAGGCATATTCTTATCAATTTATTCCACCTTCCAAAAACCTGAATTCTCTTTAGTTTCCTTTTAGAGTGTTTTGCTGTTTAAAGATATGTGAAGATGTGTAAAAAGGGGATTTATTTCTATATCATTTTGATGCTCTGCTGAATTACTTAAAGTGAAGTATAGTTCTTTGTATTTGGTATGTGTTACAGCACCTGCTCTGTTCCTCAAGGAAGTATCACTGTATTTTCATCAGTGTATATTCATGTCTTCTGACTGCAAATATACGGAGTTTCAATAGATTCCAGTAGTGAATCGCAGAAAATAACCACAAATGAAACCTTCTGTAACTTTAATTCATAAAATTTTATTGGTATTAGGAATCTTTTCAAATGTGGAAATATCATCTTTAAAATTAATCATTAACTTTTCCACAAAAGAGTAAAATCAATGATTTAGTACCTCTTAATAGATTCGGTTATGTATTTATTTCTATTTCTTTACTAAGTTAAGCATTTTTGTTTTGTTGGAGCATAACTGATGAACAAGATGATCCAAATTGGCCTAGAATTTTTTTTAATTATCTATAAGTGTCTGCAAGTTAATGCATATTAATACTTTCTACTCTATGGACTTAATTAATTTGTCATATCTTGTTGGCTCATGTGTATAAAGGAGGTAGGTGAGATCCCATTCAGGCTCAGCTTTGCTTCTCCTGTCTGTAGAATATATATTGGTACTGCACACTGCACAGTTCAGCATATTATCTAAATTTTATTAGATCATATTTGACTGATCAGAGAAAACTATTGTAAAAGAAGCTTTCTTTTGGGTAGGATAGCAGCAATTAATAGACATATATTCAGGTCATCATTCATTCAGAATGAAGTCTTGAAGAATTTATTATTTGCGTTATAATCCATTGATTATTTGCATAATCCATATGTTGCCTGAATACTTTTGAGTGGTAAATAATCTAACCTAATAACCATAGTTAATAGTAGTTTAGCACTACTACACAGAAATGTGTATGCATAAATGAAAATATAAAAACATATACATGTTTTATATGTTTATATAAAACGTGTACGATTTTGTGTGGTTTTTTTTTTTTTTTTTTTTTTTTTAATTTTGTTAGTTTT
>JANIJG010003588.1:0-38275 GCA_024611175.1 Megaceryle torquata
GCAGGTTGTTCAGAGCTTTGTCAAGCCCCACCTTGAATGTCTCCAGGGATGGGGCCTCAACCACCTCCCTGGGCAACTTCTTACAGTGTTCCACCACTCTCGTGGTAAAGAACTTCCTCCTTATTTCTAATCTAAATCCACTCCTTTCTAATTTAAAGCCATTATCCCTCATCCTTTCATCTCTTTCAATCCACCCACAGATTGTAGTAAACATACCATCTCCCTCACCTGCCTGTCAAAGTGCCTCACACCCCCTTATGAATCATTCTAGGGTGACACTGTGCAACTCCAGATGCTTGATGATTTCTTTCAACCTCTTCTTCACCCAGAGCTATGACACTAGCTTCAGTTTGATTTTGCTGTGGGTGGCTTTGTAAGGAATCATGTCTAACTTGCAACATATGCAGCTACCCACCATGTATGTGAATGGCTCCAAACCACCCACTGAGACCTAAAGATAACGTAATTTGCCTAGTGCTTCATAACATGGACCTCATCTTCCAGCAACTTTCCTCTCATTCAAGATTTTGCAAAACACCTCTGCAAATCATCGTGCAGCTCTGTGGCAAGAATGGCAATGGTTTAATGGAAAAGTGGTACTGGAGAGTGGAATAAGCTGTCATTTGAAATGCTTTCACAGTATCAGTCTCTTAATTTGTGGATGATCTACCATCATGTGGCCAGTTGGTTCTGCCAGATTTTGAAGGGGCTTTGAAGCCCCTTAGACTGTCTAGCTTACAGTTTCTTGAAATGGAGACTGGACTGTATGGGGAATGCAAGAAAGGTTAAGGGGCTGGTTTCCAGCCACTAGGAAACACACCCAAACTAGAGCATTAACACCTAAGCTCCATTTCTTCTGGGTTACGGTGTGAAAAAAGCCTCAGTAATTCCTGTCTGTGAGCACTGCTGCCAAGAGGGGACGGTAGTAGCAGCTCAGGTCTGTGGACCAGGAGTGAAAGGGGGGGGGGGAGGAGAGAGACTCTTACAGCTGTCTCTTACACATCTGCCTTCAGCCTGACCTTTCAAAAAGATCCTGTTCTGTCTTCCACCTGAAATTTGCAGAGGAGTGACCATGCCCGCATTGCTCTTTGGGAAAGTTTTTCTTATCTTACTGTGACTCTCAAAGAGGAATGGAAACTTTCTGAGAAAGATTTGAAGAAGGTGGTGGGAGGTGGAAAGAAAGGCTTCATCTAGCAAGGGCAAAAAAAGACCAGGGGAGGGCAGGTGGGGAAATGGTGCTGATTTGAAGGTGATGTTTGAGTTACAGAATCACAGAATGTGTTATGTTATGATGGAGTTTCAGTGAACCACACCACAAGGGCTGCTGACTCATAAAAAGGTGCAATACCCAAAAAGAAAGCAATGATCCCAGAGCAATTGCATCCCATTATGGTATGTCAGACATGTCTTTGATTGCACAAGCCTGTAATTAGTGACAGAGAATTGCGTTGTTTCTGAATACAGAAGAGGAAACAAAAAGAATTGTTCCCCGCGTTAGTGATGCAGTTAGTTAGCAGGATAGGGGGATAATGCTCAAGGATTGCTTTAAATAAAATGTATTCACTGTTGATAGGTTTATATTTATTTTTGCAATTTCAGAGCAAATGCCAATGATTCAGTAAAATGTAACACTCTTAAGAGACCCCACAGTGAAAACCTGAAAGCCTAGGGATTAATTCTGGGGACTTGTTTCTTATCCACTCTGCATGTAAGAAACCTGCTTCATCTCTTGAAAATTATTTTGAAAATTAAGATCTCTTACAACCGAGTTTAACATGAACGGAAAATTGTAGTAATAGCCGCATTACATACTTGCTAACACTAGATGGAGTGTAAGGAAAGAGTGAAGGGGAAAACAGGGAACAATGAAACCTTGGAGGTCCGAGCTACCTCTGGCACAGAAGTTGCATTTAACTAAGCTGAGCACGGCTTCCTCCACGTTTTCAACAGCCAAAACCCATCATACGTGGGTAAAGACCCGTTTACCCACGTTGTCCATCCCTCTGGCAGCGTGGATCTTCGCAGTGTGGATCTTTTCACATGCACGAGGCAGCACTATGTCTCATGAGCTACAGTTTATTCATATATTGGAAGAGTGCATACATGTGTCAGTAGCATAGATTGCATCAGCTCCTCGTTACTGAAAAAGCCTGATGTATGTACAGCCTTAAAGTGCTCCCACTGTACCTGGAACACTGTATTAAATCTATGTTTATACAAGCTACTGTTCTTTACATAGTTGTATGTATTTGAGAATACTTTAAAAATTACCAGGTGGCATGTCCTGTTACCCTTTCTCACTGCCCTGATGGTCCAACAGTTACAATAAATTATGGATATGCATAGTTAATTTACTATTCAGAACAATTTCTATTACAGAATATAAGCTCTGGAAACAAAACCATTGTCACCTTTGGAAAGAAAGTATTTTTGATGTTTAGTGATTTCTATTGTTATGGCTGCATCCTGCAGCTTTTTCTTGGGAGCAGGAAAAGCAGAACAAAGGCTCTTTTTGAGACCGTGCCTTTGTAATCCTTTGAAATGTACAGTAACCTTTTCTTCATCATCTGGTGCTTTTGCCCTCCCTCTTAGCTGCTTTGACCTCCTGTCCACTAACACAGCAGAACATCTGACTCCAGGCTCTTCCTGAAGGCAAGAGGGATGATGAGCGGGGCTCCCTAACCAACGAACACAGCTACCGGGCAGAATGGCAGCCTGCCTGCACAAGTCATTTTGCTCACTTTCTTTGCCTGCTCCCATGGGAGTGCCCTAGACTCCTGCGGATCACTCTAGGTCTTTATTAAGCCTGTCTCTGCAGAGACCATTTTAATTTAATCCAACTTGATAGCCAAGTCTTAAAAACCCCTTGGCTCTCCAAACATAGAGTCTCCCAGTATTAGATACAGAAGCCCTTTTCCACCATCCTCTTGCTTCCCTTCTAGTAAAAAATGCCAACATCCAATTTGTCTAAACTAGCTTTTAGCTCTGGCTGATGCCCCTTGCTGATGCCCCTTGCTGAGAAGAACAGTACTCACAGTGAACCTGAAAAGAAAGTGCTGGCACACTGAGAAATACCCCTCCTCATCAGAATATCAGACTCTATTTAAACATGCACACTCAGCAGAAAAGCAGTAAAAAATGCCCTCCCACAACACAGCTTAAAGAAACACCACTTGCCAGCCATGTTTGCTTTGAAATGTGAACTGGGAACATGATAAGAAATTACGTTCACTGGCAGACATACAAATCATCTCTTTCTTTTGTTGGATTTGTTAGCTTAATCCTAGGAGAGATACTGCTAAAACCTGCTGCAGAGAGCTGGTTCGCATCTTACTTGTCTGGTTACACCATGAGAAGTGACGCCACATTGGGATTCAGAGTGCAGCCCTCAATACTTCAGATGGCTGGATGATCTAAGCTGCTCATGTATTCTCTATTATTCCTATACAGGTGCTCACCTCTATAGGAAAAAAAACCTAACATGTAATTTAAAAACAGAATAAAATGTTATGTCTCTGACAGGCCAGTAATGATTTTATTTTACAGCAGTGAGGCAAAAGTTGGGGAAGGCTGTGATACAGCAGGTCACTGGTAGGTTATGACTCCTCAGGGGAGTCCTTGTGGATAATCCTCTTCTGCAGCACCGTTCACATCTTGGATGCCAGAAAGCCTGTGAGAACATCTCTATTTGTGGTAACACGATGTGTTTCACATGTCCAGGGCAGAAGTGTGAAGCTCACTCAGCAGAGAGATAGTGAGACAGCCCTCAGTATGAAGGACAGTTTCCTTTGCTCTGCCTACTTTATGCAAAGCCTCCCTATTAGCCAAGGCAGCAGTGCAGCAGCAAGACATGATATAACAATCTAGTGTCCTAAGTGGTATGAAAAGTTAAAGAAACGTGTTGTGTGAGCAAACAAGGTCTCCGATACAAAATTTTGTTGGGGAAGGATGGTGGAGACCCTTTCCAGGAGAACAATCCCTTGCTGCTATCCTGACAAAGACTCTGCATGCCAGGACTGCCCTGGTTAGGATAACTGAATGCCTTAGTTTGTAACCACCCAAACCACCAATGTGGCATGGGCTGTTCACATCCTCCCATTTACCTTCCATGGATTGGCAACCTGGCAAAATCCTGGAACCACCAAGAGGAAATCTTTCTTGAAGGCAGGGCTAACTCTAGCCTGAAACAGCTCCAGCTGCCTTGGTTTCAGAAGACTCCATGATACCAAAGTTATATTTAGACCTCAGCCAGAAAGAGATTCCCCAAGTACAGCTTGTGGTGACCCAAACCTGAATTTATTGCTTGTGAGCTGTGCTGGGGCAGAATGCTGAGAATAAATCTTCTCATTGCATACAGATGAAGCTACAGCATGGAGCACATGAATGTAAAGGTGTATTTCAGCTTAAGCTGTGCCTTCTAGAATGAGGGATCACAACAGATTTACTTGTTAAGACACCCCAGAATCTACTGGGATTATCAGGAGAAATAGGGTGGATTTCTAGAATACCTATTAAAAGAGAAAGTGGAAGGAATTTGTAGTTGATTCATTCATGGCACCATGCAGACCTCTCATTTCCTGTCTATGTTAACTTGTTAAGATCTCACAGAGTGAAGAATACTCTTCCTGGCTACCCAGTTACTGTGGGCTGGGCTACTTATCATGCACAATTTATTGCTGAAATAGTGAATAACAGAAGAAAAACAGCAATAGTTTTTTACTTTCCCTTTAATCTACATTGAATTAAAGTGATGCCTTGGACTTACTATAAACCACAAAGACAGATTTTGAAGACAGAGCTCAAGAAACCAAAATAAAAGTGTATTCTGGAACGTTACTGTTTGCTTTTACAATTCATCAGCAACCATGAAGAACTGGCTCCAGTCTTAAAATCTTTACTAACATGTTTAAGAGGCAAGATCACTTCTATGCTTTGTATGGCTTACTCTTCACTTTCTTCCTGACATGTTCAATTCAAAGTAGTTTTCGGGGTAAAATTTAGATCATTCTCTCAGCTGTCAACATTAATTCTAATGCACTGCACTCTCCTCTGAATGACTGCAGACTGCACAGTGTCTTTGAAAAAGGGTAAAATGGACATGTCATGCAGTAACCAAGTAAATGCAATCCCTGATTAATATGCAAGTTTGAAAAGTTCAGAAAATGTCATCATACTCCAGAGGTGCACCGTGTCTTTGAAAAGGTCTCTGTTTTGTTTGTATATAAATGTCATTCTACATGAATTTCACTCCAGAAGCTTTTCATAAACTCAAGTCAATGATGATATGTTCAAATATTTGAGTGTTTCCTTTAAAACTAGAGGCAAAGAAAAAATCTCTTCGATCCGTTGACACAGCTGTGAAAGAGCGTGGTGCTTGCACATAGATTTCTTTAAATAATCGGAAGATTTTCTTTTCACCATCCCACTGGTAAATCTGGGAGAAGGTATAGTCACTTCCCAAGGCTAGGTAGTAATTGTTCTTGAAGGAGAAAGGCTGTAGTGTCATGGCTCCTCGGGATGGAAGAGCCTGGATCTCCACAAACTGTTTGCTATTCCACTTCATAACTCTAGAGTCACCAATGAATCTTGTGAGCGTGATGTACAGGTTATCTTGCATCCTGAAACTCTTCACGGCCAAGACATCTTCCATGTTGGGGATTTCACTGTGTGGGACAAACTTTTTGGAAACTTTGTTCCACTGGAGTATAATGGGAACCTGGGAACGGCTAGAGAGGATTAAATGTGACTTCCCATCTATATTGAGAAACTCAGCATCGGTGTCCCTGAACCACTCATGAAGGGACTGGTATGAGTAAAATCCTTTGTTATTCCATTTGTACACTGTTGACAAACCTGCTTTAGAGCTGTCTGCTATGACAAAAAACATTTCACTGTCTATCTCAAAAAGCTCTATATCATTTGGCTTGGAAATACGAGATACTTCAATATCCTGGAATTTGACAAACTTTGTCCAGCTTTCGTCGTACTTGTAAATGTGTGAGCCACCAAAGAGCTGTGCCACCACCACAAAGACTTGGTCACCAACAAGAATGGCTTTACATCCCACTATGGACTGACCTATTGCTCAAAAGAACAAGGAAAAAAAAAAGCATGTGTATTAGCACAGTACAAAGCATCCTTTAAACCATAGGCAGATTACCCCTCCCCTTTTTTAAATCCTCACCGTCTCATAATTTTGTCTTCTGCTACACACCACCAGAGCTTGTTTTCCTGCTATTTTCTCTCCCCAGTAACTGTAAAGATGACTTCAAAACTTTGAAAAGTCACACCCCTCCAGGTGTGCAAGTATGATGCACCCTACAAAGCTCATTCCTTTTTATCCAGAATACTTTTTCTTTCTCCATTTGTTCAAACACATGCCCACTAATATCCAAAACAATTATTTAAACCAAATTTTATTATTCCACAATAACAAGAGTTGTTATCTCATGACTCATCAGGAATATGAAATTATCTTATTCTTGGAATGTCTATCTTTCCAGCTTAACTAAAAGAATGAAATACAGTCTGTTTTTCTTGCTCCAAGATGGCCAGAGCCAGATTTTTGCTACTGTAAATAGAAATACAGATGCATCTTGTGGATATATCACCTGGCAGCAGGATGAAAAAGATAAATCTAACACTGTTGTTTCTGCTAAGTATTCTTGAGACAATGTTAAACTAGAAATACTTAGGCATATATTGCAGTTGCCAGATTAGATCAGATTGGTTATGGTCTGTTTTGAGAATGTCAAGTCACTATACATATACCACATCAAAAAATAACAGCTGGACTACTTGCGCAAGTTTTTGTTAGAAGAAGAGAGGAATTCCACTCTGAAGCACACAGTTAAAGTAGAACTGTAACTGCACAGATTCCCCTATGCATGCTTGGTCACAGTCACTACAGGAGATTTGCCCTGGCACCTCTGCTGGTCCCCTGCCCGTAGGTGTTTCACAGCCAGCCTGGGATGATCTACCACCCGACCAGTGTAGGCAGGGTGGGGATTCATCTCAAGTTCTGTAAGGTATCTGCAGCATAGATGTGAATGATCGAGCTGATCATCCAGGCTCTTTCTGGTTTAACTTAGTAAGAAAGCATTCTAGAAAAGATCTCACCTGGCTTGTAGGTGCCTCCTTTTGCAGAGGACAGCAACACCTATTCTCTGCATGTTGACTGTAGAGACAATATTGACAACTGGTTCAGCTCCATAAGCTCATGCTGTAAAGGGCGAGATGCAGATATCCAAATGCCAAGCATACAGTTAGTAATGGAGCACTCCCCATGGAGCATGTAGCTGGCTTCTGAGCTCTACAACACACTCTTCAGGCTCCACAAGAGCCTGCGTTCCCTGGTGAAAGTCTCGCACCCACATTTCGGAGTCTAGAGTTCAAGCTCAGGTCTTCCAGGAACACAGGATGGTTTTTTGAGAAACGAGTATGGGCACTTGCTGGGTGTGGAGCGAGGACACAAGTTCCCAGCAGAAGTGTCTCCTACTCATGTAATTCACAGAAAGGTGAAATACAACTGGGAGACAGCTGTCTTTGGAAATGACCCAAACTCTCAACTTCATGTCCAGGGCTTTTCTGTCTCTCTTTGGGCCATCGATTTACATCCACTGATACATATTTCCCCCTAATCTACCAAAACACAATGAAACCTAAAAAAGCAAAATTTTTCCTTTCCAAAATTTCCTGATGGAGAGGTAGCATCTTGTACAGTTTTGTTAGCGACACACAGAGCTGACTGGAGGAGGTAAGTGCTTGCTGCCTTTGTAGACTCCAACACCAGAGGAGGATGCAGCATAATCTTTGTTTCCCCAAAATGCGAGGTAAAAAATAATCTATCACAAGTAACAAGGAACAACAGGGAAGGATGCTGCATGGATACATTTAGCTCCCAAGCCTTCAGAACCAGTAGCCTGAAGTAGCTGGGAAATTGGGCAGAAAGTAACAGCTCTAAAGACTGTCCCTGCTGTCATGGTGTGACTGAGCAGCATGAGTGTCAGTTAAGGACAGAACAGTCGATAGCAACAGAGGATCACCGGGTATCCACATGGGCATTCTATTTGGTGTGTACCCTGGCCAGGATGCTCATTCAGCATGTTCATAAATGGAAAGTGAATGTGAAAGCTTTGTGGCATGTCTCTTGAGGCAACAGCCACAGTTTAAATATTTCTATGTCACCTGAGGCTGTGAAACATGCTTTCCTGGCCAGCCCACCCTCGAAGCATCCTTGAGACCTATTTCCTTCTACATGCAGCAGAGTATTTTTATATTCTAATTTGCAGGCACTTTGGTAAAAATGAGGGCTCCTTGAACTTTAACTTGCAGCATGATTCAGGCAGTGAGTGCTAAGCTGGGCCACAGCATGACATTCACAGCAAGTGTTTATGCCTTCAGAACAATTTACAAGATCAGAGAAAAAAAGCCTAGTTTGTGTGCTACAGTGAGGTTAAAAAGGGTAGAAAGGAGGACACTGGGAATTACTGACCTGCCAACCCCACCTCTGTGCCTGGAAAGATCATAGAACAGATCCTCCTAGAAGCTATGCCAAGGCACATGGAGGACAGGGAGATGATTGGAATGGACAGCCAGCATGGCTTCACCAAGGGCAAGCCCTGCCTGACCAACCCAGTGGCCTTCTACGATGGAATGACTACATCAGAGGACAAGGGAAGAGCTATGGATGTCATCTATCTGGAGTCATGTAAAGCCTTTGACACGGTCCCCCACAACATCCTTCTCTCTAAACTGGCAAGATATGGATTTGATGGGTGGACCATTCAGTGAATAAGGAATTGGCTGAATGTTTGCATCCAGAAGGTAGTGGTCAATGGCCCAATGAGTGACATTAGTGTCCTTCAGGGATCCATACTGGGACCAGTGCTGTTGAACATCTTCATCACTAACATAGTGGGATAGAGCACATCTTCAGCAAGTATGCAGATCACACCAAGCTGAGGGGTGTGGTTGACACACCAGAGGGACCAGATTCCAACCAGAGGGACCTGGGCAAGCTTGAGAAGTGGGCTTGTGTGACCAACATGAGGTTCAACAGGGCCAAGGTCCATCATCTGGGTTGGGGCAATCCTCAGTATCAATACATGCTGGGGAATGAAGGGACTGAGAGCAGCCCTGCTGAGAACTTCAGGGTACTGGTGGATGAAAAGCTGGATGCAAGGTGGCAATGTGTGCTTGCAGCCCAGAAAGCCAACCGTATCCTGGGCCACATCAAAAGAAGCATGGACAGCAGGTGAAGGGAGGTGAACCTCTCCATCTACTGTGCTCTGGTGAGATCCCACCTGAAGTACTGTGTCCAGCTCTGGAGCCCTCAGCACAGGAAACACATGGATCCGTTGGATCAAATCCCATGGAAGGACACAGAAATAGTCAGAGGGCTAGAACACCTCTCCTATGAAGAAAGGCTGAAAGAGCTGGGGTTTTCCAGGCTGGAGAAGAGAAGGCTCCAAGAAGACCTTATTGCAGCCTCACAGTAATTAAAGGGGGCCTGTAAAAAAAAGGATGGGGACAGTCTTTTTTCAGTAGGGCCCACTGCAACAGGACATGGGGTTATGGTTTTAAACTAAAAGAGGGTAGATTTAGAATAGATAGCATTTTTTGCAATGAGGGTGGTGAAACACTGGAACAGGTTGCCGGAGAGGTGGTAGATACCTCATTCTTGGAAACCAGAAAATTTTTTCTTGGAAATTCAGGTCAGGCTGGATGGGATTCTGAGCAACCTGATCTATGTGAAGATGTGTCTGCTGACTGCAGGGCGGGGCAGTTGGACTAGATGACCTTTAACAGTCCATTCCAACTCCAACCATTCTATGATTCTATAAATGTGCATATATTCACAAGATGCACTACTCCATGAAGTCACCCATGTCTATACATAACACACTTTGATCTGCAAAATTCAAAAGAGATTCGGGACAAAAGGCATCAACTGGTCTAATCTACAAATATCATCCTTGTGAAATGGCAACAGATCATCAGTGACCAGAATCTCAGTGTTGATATACCTGTGATATTGTCATAACTCCTGAAATTCATTTCAATGTGATCCCACTCCAGCACCATGCAGTTCTCCATGCTGGGCTGCGCAATGGCTACGAACACATCATTCTTTGAGTTGAATGTATCCACTGAAACTGACTGGTAGGGCAAAATCTGGTGAACAACAAAATCTAAAAACATATTTACAACAGTTAGGATACATCCTTGCTGGAAACACAGAATAAGTGGGCCCTGATAATAAGGATTTACACTGAAAAAAAAAAAACAACCCAAAAAAACGGGCAAAATACTCTGGATTTTGTATCACACTGGCATGGAAGGGTCAGCGCTCACATCAGGCATGCAGCAACAGGGAAAAGCCTCTCTGGCTTCTGGCCTCATAAAGTGCCCTCTGGAAATATAGTTGCCAAGGAGATCAAATAGGTAAATAGTGGCAGAAATCAGACTTTCCAGCTGGGCCAGCTGGTATCAACAAAATCAGGATATCAAGAAAGAAGTCTCTTTAGCTACAGCTGGAAGTTGCTTTCCCATCATGTGAAATGGCCTTGCTAGAATCACTTTCAAGCCTAGAGACAGCAACTTCCAGCTGAAGTCCAATAACTTGTTACATCGTTCAAATTTAATCACTAGCAATTTGTGTTATGCTAAACCAGGCAGAAAGTGAAATGAAGTTTGCCTGGGGATAACCCCGTTTTGGCTAGACCAGAGACAAAATGATGTAATCAAAAACTCAGTTAACATAATGTTTTACAGGGCATTGTAAAGTAGTTTAGGCATAAAATACAACCAACCTTCAAATTACTATCCAGTGGAAAAGTTATTCTAGACACTAGGACTGAGGAGCTGGAGCAACCTGTAAAGACTAGGAGTGTAACTCCAAAATTCTAGATTGGTTTTTTTTTTTCTCTCAAATTCTAAGCATTCTTTCTAGATTTAACTCTAAAATTCATCCTGGGCTAAGTCAGCAGGCAGCACAGAGCCAATATGGGGCAAAATGAGGAGACATGGGTCTGAATTAGATCTTTTGCCTGGCAAGGTCATTATTATCAGAAAAAGAAACGGGTATAGCAGAGCTGAGAAGAGAAAAGGCAGCACTTGGTTGCAGAACACAGCAGAAGGCCTGCACTGAAGTGATGTATGGATGGAGATATATAGAAAAGGAAATACATCTTCCACTACAATGGCGCTTCTCTGCAGAACCACTCACCGCTCCGTTTCATGCTCCATTTGCTACATGCCTTCACCACGCACTCCGACACTGGAAGGGCCTGAGAATCCAGGGATTTTGGTGAAATGGTAATTAAGTCCTCACTCAAGTCCCTAATTTTGGTGCATTATGAAATAATTGTTTTTGAATGAAGAACGCTCTGCCTCTGCATGCTTGAAAGGCTTGCCCTTGAGGAGTTAACACTTCTGGAGAATAAAGATAGATGACTACCATTAAACAAACAGAGCAGATTCTACAGCTGTGAAAGAAATGACAGTCTCCATTCTTCGAGGGACTGTTATAAATAGAGTTTGGGCTTGATTCATAAATGCTGGTAGGAAAACAAGAAAGTTATCTTCATTCTCACTGGGAAAATAAAAGGACTGGAGAAAACTGACACCAAAAAATGCAGAAAGTAAAAGTAAGTGATAAATCATGAAAGGTAGCTAAGGATGGAACAATAGCGGATAAAGTCACAGAAAATAAAAGGTGTTTTTTTTAAATCTTGAGGAAAAAAAAAAAAGGCAACAAAGAAAAAACCAGCAACAACAACAACAACAAAACCCTGGTGCTGAAAAAAACATCTCTTGAAATCTGAACAGTTGTGAAACACTTGGAGGGAATCTGCAAATCAAAACAAAGCAGTCTGTGTGCTAAAACCCACTGCTCATTCAGAAATGATTCAGTATCATCACAGGGATTTTTACTTGTACCTGTCACTGGGCTCTTTATGTCAGTGGATGAGTAAAAATGGGTAACAAAATCAGCTGTAATCAGTAAAAAGCAATAAATGCTGGGTTTAGCACCAGCTGGAAATACCAGACTCTCGCATGGAACAGGGTTACGCTGTAAAGAGATGCTATCACATCAGGCTTGCCAAAAAACTTAGGTCTCAAGGGCCTGATTTAGCTTTACACACAGACCTATGTGCCTTGTTTTAATGCTAGAAAGAGCTTGCACAGTAAATACAGGGTTGGGGGAGGGTGGATTCCCAACATTTTTCTCTTTTAAGCTGGATCATCCTGCACAGGAGAGGGAAGAGGACATGACCCCTGTGCCCCTGGCCATATGGGCTGTCACCCTCTCCCTCTCATCCCCATGCACACTTTTACTCTCCCTGTCTCAAGACATATGGATTTAATGCTGCTTTCTGCTGGCCAAGGACTGAGGTGGTCACCCCATCCTCCAGCTGCCCACTTTGCCTCTGGTCCCTCTGCTGCTGAACTGGCATGAGACATCATGGGTGAGGGACCCAACACATATTGTTGGGCCAATTTCCATCTTGGTCAGCCCCTACTCTAGCTGATCCCAGCACACAGCAGTGCTGATGCTGGCAGAGCAGAGGGGGAGTGCGCAGGGAACACTGGAGGACACCAAAGAGAAAGCAGAGTTATGATCTGTTTGGGCAGCAGTTCCTAAACTGCATCCTGTGACTCAGACACCTCTCCTCATGTCCTTTCTTCCCTGCGGTGCTACTTCCCCTTCCACTCCAGGCAAGGCTATCTGGGACCTGGGGGTGCCATCCCTTCCCATCTGCCACCACAGCAGAACAGGTGATCTCCAGTACAGGAGCAAGTACAGAGTGGGTAACTCTTTAATTTGCAAACTACCTTCCTTCCAGCTGTTGGGGAAAGAGGACCACCTCCAGAAGACAGTCCCAGCTAGGTGAAGAAAGGTGAAACCAAGCTTCCAAAGCTCGTTGAGACAATCCCTGCCTGCAGGTCTGGGCAAAACAGGTCCCAGGCACACACACAGCCTGTTTCCAATGACTGCTGGCACTTGAGGCCCATTTTCCAGTCTCCTGGAAGTAAGTTACATATTCCCCTGCCGTGCTTAGAGACACAGCACAGCCCCCTTGCACAATGCTGCAGGAGAAAAACGAGACACAAAGCAAAACAGCTTAACCTGCTTCCATAATGCAAGCCCTGAGACACGAAAAAGAGGGAAGCTATCACAAGAAGAGTTGAGTGCAGATGGCAGACACCATGAATCACTTTCTCTGTGAAGAAGCAATAGATAGGGCCATTTTGTTCTTTGCTTTTTTTTTTCTCCTTTTTAATTTGGCAGCACCTCTCTCCATCTCTCCTCCTGCTACCATTGTAGCAGTTCAGCAGATGCAGTGAACCAGTGGAGCTGCTGAGATGCACGTTTTACCCAGCAAACCACCTCCTACATCCAGTCAAATTCGACGCGGAGTACCAGAGACCAGAAAGGATGGGAAATCTGAGCATGTCTGGCAAAGGAGGGAAGTATGATAGTGAAGTCTAACACGAATGAAACGGGTTTGCAGTGCACTCCCTGTGGCCAAGCGGGGAAGGAGAATACACCTACAGGGTACGTTGCTTTACTTCAGAAGATGGTACAAGCCTGAGCCTGTGACTCAAGCAATGAATATGGGCGTATTTACGCTTCCTTTGGATCTGGAGGAGGCAGTGGCAGAGAAGGAAAAAGCAGCTGTGGCCTGACACCACAAACCACCAAGGCCACCAGAGGGTTACAGCTCGAGCAAGGCAGCTTGCAGTTCAGGTCCTGGACGTGATACTGTCTCAAGGGCAACACATTCCTGAAGATCTGCCTTTCTACTCTACTTGTGTCTGGGTTGTCTCTTATGGGTCATTTCTGCATGTAGTCTGTCCCTCTTGCATACTTTGTAAGCATGTCAGAGCTCCACAGCTTCTGCACCCTTCACCTTCCCTGCACACAGGAGCTCTGGGAAGCCTGCTGCTGCCTACCCCCAGGGCAGAGGGCCTAGGTACACAGCCTTCCTTCACCACAGCCAGGGAATGACTGGTTTAGAAATGTCCTTTACTGTCAGAAGGGTGTATTACAGCTATATGCTGTGCTGCAAGAGCACTTCTCAGATGTCATTTGAACAACGTTCAGCTGGTCAATCCTTGCACTGTGTATCACCTTAGCTCCCCAGAAAGCTCTACAGCATGCGAAATTACATCTATGCTCGGTGCAATGTCACTTACAGCAGGCAACGGGGCTAACACTAAGGATGAATTCTGCTGTAGCAACTTTATAGTTAGGTTTCTAGGTACAAAGAGATGACAAAGGGAAGGTAGGTTAGCAGAGGTCTGAGAACCAGGTAGATAGGGCTTATTCTCACACACTGTTAGTGATGTGCAATTGTTTAAACCAGACTGAAATGAAATAAAGCCTGCTTTTACTTTGTACTTTTGCATCTCGATCATTGGCGGACATGGGAACATAACTTTGGTACCATTCTAAGCTACACTGCTCTACTGTTCTTGACATCTTTTTATGTAGCAGATAATCACACTTTACCTCTGCTGCTCTTCTGACACACTTTTGAATTCTTTCTTCTCCTTTATATAGGGCCCTTTGATTACCTTTCATACCTTGTCCTGAAACTTTATTTTACATTACTAGCAATCAACTTTTCTATTGTATCTTAATGATGATGACTTCCTTGATGACAGAGGAGAGCTCAAATGCCTCTGATACTACTGTACAGAAAGAAAGGCAGAGTGCTGACATCATATACGTAAAAGATGAAAAACAATACTCGCAGATGATATTCTCAGTTATATGATGTGACTACATTTACAGATAGGTAACTGCGGCTGTTTGGCCATAAAATATAAGCATAACCACATGCAAGTTTCTCTTCACTTCCTTCAGCATGCTTTACATTACCTAAAATAAAAAATCAAGATCCTAAACGAGACAGTACTCAGAATATTATTGGACATTTCACTCCAACTTAATGGAGTTCCATGAAGAACTGCTGGCAGTATTGCTGCCACATTTGATGCTATTAAATCGTGGCCTATTGAATAAAAATAACAGATATAGCCACATTATTTGAACTTCTTTTCATTGCTTTCTGTGAAATACAGAGATTTCGGGAAGCTCATCTGCCATAACTATATGGCCTTATTCCAGATAATAGAAAGCATTCTGTGATGAAAATTAAGTTACAAAGTGAGTCATAATCAAGTCTTTTGGAATATGAATAGTCAGAGCTCTTCTCCCATTAGCACTTAATCCAAATAAGAACTCAGTACTTACTTTGGCTTCAAAATGTAATTTTCCCGTTTTACGCTTGTTCTAGTACTTGGAAGTGCTTTGTATGTAACCCTTTCCTCCCCCCAGGTCATGCTCACAGAAGCGAAAGGGTATAATCTAAACTTCTGATATTTAACCATTTGTAGTGTGCTTAGAAATATACATTCTGAATACCTGTAGTGGTGCATTCATAATCAAAACTTGTCACATCATTTAACTTCTTATCCTGATATTCTGCTGGACCAATACACAGGACATCAGAAACAGTGGAATTTGTCATCTTTAACCACAAAAACAACCACTTGGCTTTGCAGTCACACTCAAATTTATTTCCCCTTAAATCTCTAAAAAAACACACAGAAATAAACATATTTGAAAAGGTTGATAGCAATATGAATACTACAGAACTGTTATCACCTTGACATGCTGAATTTTTAAATATCTGAGTAGCCTTGAATTGTTTTTGAACTCAGAACAGGGAAGTTTTATTTAGACTGTCTTACTAGGGACTCTTCTTCACTGAGTGTTGTCCTTGGAAAAACTGTTTCACTGAAATATGCTCACATATAATCACAGTAATAGAGCACTGTGAAGTCACTCATGTTTATAAGTTTTCATAGGATTAGGACTGTAATGTAATAAATCCTGACAGGCTGGTGGTCTGCTGCAAGCCTCCTTCCCACTATCTACTGCTCACACAGATAAATCCCATTCCTTCACCAAACTACTTCAGTACCACTGGTTGATGGAATGGCCTTGCTGGTACCATTTCTGTGTTACATTAAAATACAGATGTAAGGCTTGTATTTTTAGAGTCACTGCTGGTGTGGAGTCAATTTAACCTCCCTCACTAATGTATGTGCAATTTCAACACTGTACCTGTTCTTCGATCCCTTGGCAATTTTTATGGCTTACAATTATACTCTGCTGTTTGGGAGAGCCAGGCCAAAACAGGGAAGCTGACTAGCAGCTCAGTTATACAAGAAAATACTGACAGTAAGTCAGCAATGTGCTACAACTGGATAAAACCAAGAAAAAAAAATGTCCTTTTTTAATGAATGCCTTTTACTAAAATATTCTCAAGGAGTACATGCAACAATAACAGGAAAAACCATTCAGAGAAATTGTCGGTTTAAAATTCATTGTCTCCCTTTCCCTAAAAACAATTTATAGGAAACATCAGAAAGAAGTACAATAATGCAAGCTATGTGCAGCATCGCGAGAAGCAACAGTGATTTGAAAAATAGCAGTTATTTTAGATGAGTCCACCAAGTAAACAATTTAAAAATGAGAAAAGCTACAACAACAAAATGCACATTTCTTTTCTGTGCAGATACCAGATACAGCACCACACAAACCCAGAACATAAAACTCAGAGTGACAGAAGCAGGCAGCCAACAGAAAGATTTGCATTACTTACAGTTCAATTAAAGAATCTAAATCACTGAAGACATCCCTTGGCAGAGCTTTCAGATGGTTATTGGCCAAAGAACTAGAAAAGAAAGCTAGAAGATTAGTATTACTGCTATCTCTTGTCTGGCTCACCACTCTTACTAAGTTTGAGCTCACTTACAGGTTATTAATTATCTTGTACTGTCCATCCACGGGTGGTGTTAATTATAAGGAACAGGCACATATTAATTATTCTCATTCAAGAATGGAGACTGCTAGAAGCTAAAGTCAAAGCAAAATATATAAAACTTTTCTTATGGCCCAGGTGCAAATGTAACCCACAGAACAATCACTGAGCATGCAGAAATGAAACAGGCATGTTAACCACAAGTACACGGCGTGACGGTGGTACTAGTGCTGCATCCATGGGTCACAGCTGCGCCCCAGCACGAGCTGCAAGGATGTGTGGGCAGCTGAATAGGCCACAGAGCTGCCCAAGCAGGCGTTTTTTAAAGGCTGTTTTTTAATTTGTAGAAGACACGTTATTGACAGCAGGAGGAAGCTGATGTAAGGAGGGGAAGGGAGGATTTCTGTGTGGCAGGAAAACCGGCAGTCCCCCTGGAGAGTTTTGTTCAAGTACAAATTACTCTACCAAGTGTTAAGATAACTTACAGGTGAGTCAAGTCTCGAAGGCCACGAAATGCATTTCTTGAAATGGTTTCAATTTTGTTCCCTTCAATGAATCTAGGCAAAAACAAACAAACAAACAAAAATTCAAAGACTAATTAGCAGTATTACTAGCATCACCAGTGCTTTAACCTATGTTCTCCAAGTTCAGCAGGTTCCTGGGTTGCCCCTTCAGACTTAAAGGCAGGGAAGTCTCAGTGGAGCTGCTCACATTCCCTTTTCCTTGGGTGGACTTTGAGGAGTGATGCAGGTACCAGGCAACAAAAGGGAAAGCACACGACACAAATATTCAGCAGAAAAGGAACAAAATGAACAAAACAAAACCCATTATTCCTCTGTTAGTTAATCCTCTCGGGGTGTGTTATGTGAAGCAAGAGACTTGTGTAGGAGAGGCCTCCAGGATGGACTTCAGAAGGTAAAGTCCTACCTCCCTCTTACAAATCACCTGCAGTTTAAAACCACGGGGCAGCACAGCAGCATCGGGGCTGCCCAGGCTGCAGTCAGACAGTCTGACTGAGAGCTCCCATGGCTGCACACACAGTGCCACCTCTGCACCCCCAGAGCTGTGACATGAACTGCAGCTACGTATGGGCAGATACGTGAAGTCTGCATAAATGGTAAGAGTGCTGCCTTGTTTTTCTTCTTCGCAGCTCAGCTCTCTCCAGCTGAGATGCCACCTCTGCAGGGTGCCCAGCTGCTCACAAGTCACAGCCCTGTGCACTGGGGAAATAATAACAGGCACGTATCGATTCCAGAAGCAAGCTGCTCCTCCTGACTGCATGTCAGCATTTAGAGAAAGAGCTGATATTTGAGTATCTTGACCCTTGAGCACTTGAGGACGAATCCCTAAATACACCATCAGCCTTGCAAAGCGATTACAGCCAGGTGGCCATCAAGATACTGCATGGTACAGTTGTACCTGGAAGAAGACAACTTTATGCTGACTTTATAAAAGGTTTTATGAGATAAGTGTCTCCCTCCTACACATCCTTGTTTGCCTTCTAGGGAAACAGAGGAAAAGTGCTATGAACCAAGGTCTTTTCTTCAGATAATCAAGACGAGGATGCAGGAGATGACAAGTGCTCTTTGTTCTGCAGTTTAGGCATAGCCAAAATCCTTCATGAAGTGCCCATGACCCTGACTTGAAGGCAAAGGATGCAGATGCGAAACTGCTATGTCTGCACGGGGGATGTCAGAAGAGGGTCAGCCGTACTCCGTTACAAGGCTGCCTGGGGACACAAATTCAATCTGCAGAGCAGAGCCAAACTGCCTCCTGACACTCTCACTGGCACCTGGCATCGCTGCACAGCTCCAGCTCACCGGTCTGTGCAAATAAACACAGCTTTGCTGAGCACACTGCAGCGAGATGATGGACATTTGGGCTGGACTCAGTAATTTGCTGGATTCCTGAGTCACCAAGCCTGGCCTCAAAGGGATGCTACCCTGGGAACACCACTCTGGTCACCAGCAAATCTCCTGTCTTTATCAGACCTGTCTCATCCAGATTATGTATACAGAGACAGTTTGTGCATTGAATGCCACTATCAATGCTGCAAGCACAGCAGGACAAGGCTGGAGATATATATATAGAGAGAGAGATATATGCACTGTGGGTGCTCCCCAGCTGCTCTTCATCCAGAGACTGTACTTTGCACACAAAGAAACTTGCCATTCTTGTTTGTCAGCTGGGTTTTCTCATTCTCCATAAGGTCTGATCACTGGTTACCAAGAGACACGGGTTATTGAAGCTGTAATGGTGTTACCGGCTGCATGGCCAAAGACAGCTCCAGAAAAAAAAGTCCACTCACATCCAGTTCCCAAACAGCAGAGGTGTGATTTGCTGGGAAGAGTTCTGTGGACTGGGCAGGGAGGGCCACCACAACCATTAACTGAGACCTCTTGTTCAGCTGCTACTAAAGGAAATTGAAACTCTAAGGCTTTAACAGTTTTCACTCTGCTCAATACTCTGCAGCTGGCAACGGGGGACAGAGATTTTCCCTCTCATAAGCTGAAAGGGACAAGACTTTTCTTTCAGAAAGGGGGTCTAGCTGCAGTTACAAATGCAACCACTATGACTGTGTATGCTGCTGGGACAAGCTCCATGTTAGACTCATCAGTGCTTGAAAGCAAGTCATTAATGAAACAACAATGTTTTTGCAAACATTCTACAATTACTTTTTTCCTGTAGACACACAGAAAAGAGAATGATCAGATAACTCGCTATTGCTGAAAAATCCAGGTGTAGCTGAATCATGGTTTTACCATTATACCATTTTCTGCTATCCTTTATTTCTTGGTCTGTAAATTCCATTGTTGGCTGCACCACACATAGCAGACTATTAGTCCTGAGTATACTCCACCTTAAAACTGACCTGCCTGCAAGACTTCAGAAGGAATCAGTGTTGTGAGCACCAGTCTTCCTTTAGAAAAAGACAGAAATGTTCTCCACAGCTACCTTTCAGCATGGGAAGGTGGTGGAAAGATTAATCATTTTTTTTTCAGCTCATATTCAGAGTTTCAAACATACCAGCTCACGTCCAGTAACACAGAGAAATGGCAGTCCTTTGGAGTATGAAGTGAGGACAACATGGTACCGGGGCTACTATTTTTTTAAAAGAAAAAAAGGTGAACTAAAAAAAAAAAAAAGATTGGGAAATGAAGGTAATGTAAAAAAAAAAAAAATCATTGAAGTGAACTGAGTAAAGAAAAGGAAAGTTAAACAAATTTCAGTAATAACATAGATAACTACATTTTTTTATATTATATGAAATATATTTATATATTCATATACTTCTTATTTATAATATAAACGCCACTGGCATTAAGTGTGATATCAGAACAGAGATGAAGCTGGAGAAGAAAGTGTAGAAGAGCAGCAGTCTGGTTATCAGAGTTGTTCTGGGCCGTACGCAGATACTCTGCACCTCCTCCTCAGGCTGCCAGCAGGCCAGGAGAGCCTTCCCTACATCTTCCCTGAGGTTCAACACCCTTCAGTGATGGCACTGTTCTGGAAACCCAGGACAAGCTCTTGCCCAGCTCATTTTTTTGGTGTACTGTAATTGCAGAGACATCCTGCTTTCACAGCATATTTTAAAAATCCACTGTAATCTCTGAAAAATGGTGAGCCATCATAATGGACATTTGCACAGGAGTGGAATAGAAATCCTTCATCTCCCCTGCTCCTGGGAATCATGGTAAAGACTAAGACTCCACAAAGGAGTCCTGGCAACCGATCAAACGTTCTTGATTTATAAAGGACAGCGGAAGACATAAAATACCGAACTTACAGGTATTCTAGATGGAAGAGACCAGCAAAGGCATCATCTCGTATAATAGTGAAGGAGTTGGAGTTCAGCAAGCTGAAAATGGAGAGCAGGCATTAGGAAAGCACATTAAAACTTGACACACTGGATTATGCCCATTGTGTTTACTGCCCATGACCAAACTAATCTTACTGACTCGAGCCCATTCTTCCCCACCAATGCAGCACACATAAAACACTGTGGAATGGATCTATTAAAAAAAAATAAATAGAAAACTCAAAGGCATAATGTGATGCTAGTTAATGTCTGCTACTCCCCAGGAAAAATGTTCACTGGGCCATTCACCTTGGTTAAATGCAACCTAGCCCTCGACTCACTGGTCCTCTGGGCTGGACAAGCCGTCCTTAGAGGGTAGGTCTGCTGAGTGTGGACCCCAGTTGTCCACCACCCCTCCAGCCACACCAAAAATTTTCAAGAGACCATCTCAACAGCACTTCTGAGCTCCCAGAAAGCAGGGAACCCTTTTGTACAAACACTAGCTCTCCTTTGTGCAGTCTCAGTGGGTCAGTGTGCACTCGCTCTGCACTCCCAGTGGGATGCTCCAAGTCTGACCTGTAAACAGGCTACAGCCCACAGCGTGGGAGGAGGGCACACAGTTCATGCAGCCAGTTCATCAGCTGGAAATGCAGACATGCCCAACCACCAGAGAAAGAGTCCTGCTAAACCCTGTGTCCATGGGCAACGAGGAAGAGTTGTTGTGTTGCCTGCTCCAGACTCTGCGTTGCTCTCCCACTTGAACTTCAGGGACAAAGTGTGTCAGAGCTGTGCTGGAGCTGTTGTTACCTGAGCCAGGACAAGTCAACCAGGGAGAAGGATGCTACAGAAAAGCTTTGTCAGCAAAGTTCCTTCTCTGCTGTATCAAAGCATAACGATCTCAAGGGTTGATGTACAAAGGCACAGAGAACCTCCTTTTAAGAAAACAGCAAAACTTCTTATTCAGTCAAAAAAAATTGAACAACTCAAAAGAAATCATTTTGGGGAAACCTCAGAATTTTCTGCTACGGGTGAATATATCTGCATTAATCGCTTTATTAGAGTAACTTAATAATCCTTTTTGTATGGTTTTAGGCATTTTACTAAAATTAATTTAGAAGACTAACGAAGATGAAATGCAAACTTACCCTGTGATCCTCAGTTATTATGCTAATACCAGACAAATGTTCCTTAAATTATCCCCAAGAAATCTGACACAGGCAGGGACTGCTATCAAAAATAAATCCTTGAGTTACTGCTTTACCATGGCTAGTGCCACAGAAGACATAGTCCTGAGGTACTCTAGTGCTCAATTATGCACGTATCTCTTTTGTCACTTAATCACTGCTTCTTCTCATGTTTGAGGAGCAGATTCACAAATTACACTAACCAAGACAATCTGTCAGGGTTCAAAGTGGTGGTGGTGACGACAAACCCCTCTTGCTCCCACACTTGATCTACAGCATAAAGTGACATGGGCAGCTTCCAACTTCAACAACTGACTTCTGCTTCACCTCCCCACACACCCCAGTGCCTGCTCCTGGAAATTTACTACAGCTAAGGAAAAGGAATAACCTCCATCTGCTCTTCCTCCCTCTTTCCCATACCACTATCCAAAACAAGCCACACGTTCCCCATCTCTAATTTTCCATCCACAGTTTCTTTTAACCCACTCTTGGCTTCATCCCTTTCCTTCCCAGCTGGCACGAGTCTGCTGTTTGTCCCCATTCACAAGTGGGCAGAGACCCCCTGTGCTCTGCTCGGGGCTCTATGCTGGCCCTCAAGAGCCACAAAAACTTGGGTTTGGGACTGGTGCCACGCTAAAGAAGGTGAAAGCCTCCACCCCTTGGTTTGCCCACTTCTCCCCAGAATTTTCCATAGGGTGCTGCCACCCACTACATAGCAAGACAGGCCTTTGAGAACCAGGTGGGGGTGTGTGAGGAGAGGAGGCCAGCCACCACGCTCCTAGTTGCCTTTAGGGACTACCTCTTGCTAAGACCAATTGTAATGTCTAGTTCTGTGGCAAGCACTTAGCCTGGGTTTCTGGCACACCTTGCATCTTTTTGCCTAATTTTTCTTTGCCTTGGGGGTAACCTGGTCCTTATGAGGGGACACCTGGAGGGTCTACTTGGTATGGGGTATTACAGGCAGGCTGCACTGGGCTAGGCAGGGCACAGGCTGCAGCACAACTTCTCTGTTGGATACCTGAGAAACAAGTGATCCCCAGGGGAGTTGTACTGCACCCTGTATCTGTGCCTTTCCCCCTACTGCCTCCCAGGACAGCTGAATTAAAGCAAGTCTGGGTAAGCTACCAGAGCTGCAGCCACACACCTGACTGCAATGTGGCCATGAACAAGCGCCTTGCCCACAGTCATGGAGGAAGGGCTGCAGAGTGCTGGACCACTGTCTCTTGGGACAGAGGACCATCCTGTCTATAGGGCAAAAGGCATTTGAGGGGCCACCCTCCGGGCTGGATGCCACAGCACAGTCGTGCTTCAGACAACACCAGCTCTTCACGCACAGAGGCTTTCCTCCGAGCTGCGTCCCGGCAGCCTCTGCTCGCCCGCAATGTCCCAGAGGCAGCTCCCATGCAAGACTCCTGGGCTCAGAAGGAGCAGGCAGGAGAGCCACCACGACTCCAGGAGGAAAACTGCCCGAAACTTACTAAAGCTGAACTGATTTTAAAAATAAATAAATAATAGAACCTAGGTTATCAGAAAACATTTTGTTCTCTTTCGGCAACTAAATGTTCGTTTTATGAAGTGGTTTCTGAGCGGGAAATGGATCCCTAACTTAGGAAACAGCAGCCACCTCCGGGGAGGGGGGGGGCTGCACAAGCTGGTGATTTACCCGTTACCTCTCTTTCTACAAGGGCACCCGTAACCCTATTTAGGAGGAACGGACAAAGCGCTAACTGGCCATTGTCTTTTCCAGTGCCATACTTACAGCAGCTGCAGGGAGGGCAGGTGGGAGAACATCCTGTCCTTGACTTCGGAGAAGGTCCCGTTTACCAGGCTCCTGGAAAAAGAGAAGCCAGCCGTCAGGCGGGACCGCCCCGCATCCCCTCCCGCCCAAGCCCCACATATCCCCCCGCACTCACACGCGCGCCCCTCGCACTCACAAGGAGCCCAGGCCGGCGGGCAGGCTGCGCGGGGCCCCCGCCGCCCCCACGCACAGCGCCGACTCCCGCCAGCAGCTGCAGGGCGGCCCGCAGCGCGGCGGCCTCCGCGGAGCGGCGGGAGGCGGGAGGAGGAGCAGCAGCAGAAGCAGCATGGCGGAGGCGGTGGCGGTGCAGAGAGCCGCCGGCCGCAGCGGGCCCGCCATCCCGGCCCCGCTGCCCGCCGGCCGCTCCCCACCGCCTCTCCCGCGCCCTGACATCAGCGCGGCGCCGCCCCGGGGTGGGTCCCGCCGCCGCCGGCCGGGGGGCGGTGCGAGGAGCCGGGGCCCCGCTCCTGACTCCCGAGTGATGCTGGCCCAGAAATCACTTATTTTCTTGGATGTTCCTGCAGAATCATCAAAAGAAATTGGGAGGCAGGGGAATCGCTGAACTTCAAGATGCCTATTTCTCTATTTTGGAGACCTTATCGCTTTCTACAGTTACCTGAAAGGAGGTTGTAACAAGGTGGGGGTCGGTCTCCTCTCACATAACAAGAGATAGGGCAAGAGGAAACAGCCTCAAACTGCACCAGGAGAGGTTTAGATTGGATGTTAGGAGAAGTTTCTTAACTGAAAGGGTTGTCAAACACTGGAACAGGATGCCCATGGAACTAGTTAGGTCACCATCCCTGGAGGTATTTAAAAGACTTACACATGTGGCACTTAGTGATTTGGTTTAGTGGTGACTTGCTGTGCAAGGTTAATGGTTGGACTTGATGATCTTAAAGGTCTTTTACAACCTGAATGATTCTTTGTTACATGATTCTATTTTATAGAAAGAGAGAATCATAGAGTCATTCTGATTGGAAGAGACATTTAAGATCATCAAGTCCAACTGTTAACCCAGAGTAAAAAAGACATGGACCTGATCGAGCATGTACAGAGGAGGTCCATAACAGTGATCAGGGGGCTGGAGCACCTCCTCTGTGAGGACAGGCTGAGAGAGCTGGGGTTGTTCAGCCTGGAGAAGAGATGGCCCTGGGGAAACTTTATTGTGGCCTTTTAATACTTAAAGCGATCCTACAGGAAAAATTGGGAGGGACTTTTTATCGGGGAGTATAGTGATTAGATGAAGGGTAATGGTTTTAAACTTGAAAAAGGTAGATTTAGATTAGATACAAGGAAGAAATTCTTCACTGTGAGGAATAGATTGCCCAGAGGAGCTGTGGATATCCCTTCCCTGGAAGTGTTCAAGGGCAGGTTTTATGAGGTTTTGAGCAAGCTGGTCTTGTGGAAGGTGTCCCTGTCCATGGCAGGGAGGGGTGGAACTAGATGATCTTTAAGATCCTTTCCAACCCAAACCTTTCTGAGTCTATGATTCTATGATCCTTGCCCTTCTAACACCTCTGTGAAATCCTCCCATCATCTGCCATCATAGTAACAGTAGCAAGACCAACTCCAGGGATGTCTAGATCAAGAAAGAAGGAGATGGGTGATGCCATAAAATTACAGTTCCTTTGCAGTATTGTGTGTATGTTAAGTAATGATTGACCAAATCATGCTTTATGTGAATGCTTGAAAGGTATCAGAACCATGAGTAAAACTACATTTGGGGTGCCTCAATTTGAATGGGACACCTCAAGCACACGAATAAAAGAATTACACCCGTAATTCTATCTAGTAAATGGAGTTACATCAGGCTGGCAGCCAGTCCTCACTGGGGTTCCCCAGGGCTCAATTTTAGGGCCAGTGCTCTTTAATGTTTTTATAAATTATTTGGATGTAGGAACTGAATGTACATTAAGTAAGTTTGCCAATGATACTGAACTAGGAGGAGCAGTGAGCTCACTCGAGGCTAGAGAGGCCTTGCAGATAGCTCTGGATGGACTAGAGAGCTAGGCAATCACCAACTACATGAAATTTAACAAGACCAAGTGCTAGATTCTCTACCTGGCATGGGGTAATCCTAGTTATACATACAAACTGGGGCACAAGAGGCTGGAGAGCAGCCTCACAGAAAAGAAAAAAAATTGGGTTTGGGTTGATGGCAAGTTGAATGTGAGTCAGCAGTAAGCCTTGGCAGCAAAAAGGGCCAACTGTTTCCTGGGGTGAATCAAGCACAGCATAGCTGACTGATTAAACGTGGTGCTTGTCACACTTTACACTGTGCTAACGTGGCCCCATCTTGAGTACTGCAGTTTTGGGTGCCTCAATATGAGGGACACCAAACTGTTAGAGCCTGTCCAGAGGAGGGCAACCAGGATGGTGAAAGGCCTTGAGGGCAAGACTTAGAAGTGCCTGAGGTCACTTTATTTGTTGAGCTGGGAGAAGAGAAGGCTGAGGGGTGACCTCATCACAGTCTACTGCTTCCTCAAGGAGGGCAGCAGAGGGGGAGGTGCTGATCTTTGCTCTCTGGTGACCCGTGATAAGACATCAAGAAATGAAATGAAGCTGCATCAGAGGAAGTTCAGACTGGCCATTAGGATAAGGTTCTCCACTGAGAGGGTGGTTAATCACTAGAACAGGCTCCCCAAGGGAGTTGTCACAGCACCAACAACCTATCAGAGGATGATGCTCTTAGTTATACGGTTTAGTTTTAGGTAGTCCTGCAAGGAGCAGGTATTTAGACTCAATCATCCTTATGATCCCTTCCAACTTGAGATATTCTGTGATTCTATGATTCTATGAAATAAAAATGGCACAACTGTCCAAAAATGTCAGCAAAGTGTTGATGTTCCCATGATCCAGGCAATACTTTTCTCCATGAAGCACACCTGCTGTGGCCATCCAGGGATGCCACTTTGGGAAGCCTCTGATGCATCCAAGTGGTACTCAACTCACTGTCAGTAAACAGTTACAGGGTTTGATATTGCTACAACAGGCAACTCAATTCTGCAACTTCCACTTGTGCTAAGCTGTTTCATGCAGACCTCAAAAAAGCCCAGGGCACTTCGAAAGGGAAATCTAATTACCTGCTATCACTGCCTGCAATTAATTTTGCAGACAAGGTGTTTTCTAATTTAACTGATTTAAATGCAATTTATTTGGTGATCATCTCTTTCTCCTTGGGGAAGAGGAAGGAGGATTTTCTCCCACTCACCCCATCTGGGGTGTTTTGTGAAGCTTTGCCCACAGCAGCACTGCTCCACTCAGTGAGTGTCTGCCAGTCACGGACCACCCTCAGTGGGGGGCTTGGAGGTGTCGAGAACCTTCCTCGTGAGTCAGAGGAGGATGAGGTGGAAGGAGAGGCAGGTGCAGCAGGGCCAGGGTACTGTGCAGGAGTGAACCAGTGTGGAGAGTGAAGGCTTCATCAGACGCTGAGGAGAGAGCCTGGAGCGTCAGCAGGACACAGCAGACGGCTCTGTCTTGCTGAAATTAAAAATGAATAATTGTTTTGGAACATTCACATGACAGAAAACAGGTGTGTGTGGGGTGTTATAAACATAAATGTGCATATACACACACACATACAAATTTCCATAAAGAGAACACTAAAAAAATTGCTTGTTTTAAAAAGTGATGTCTATTATATCCATATAGTAGCACTGCATAAAAATGAAGTCCTCTCCTTTGAGAAGAAAAAAGGTGTTGAAATAGAGAAGTAACATAATGAGAAGTAACACTGAAACGTGCATTCTGTTGCTTTCCTTCAAATTCCAGTTCATAGGCTCAGGTGATTTTTTATGCAGACTTGTAGGTGCCTCATGCCACAAAAAAATGCAGTCTACTGCATATGAACGATTGTGCTATCAGGTACTAATAGATAAAATAGTATTTCAAATAGGTAACACAAGCAAAGCAGCACTCAGACAGCATGTCAATGAGCATGACATAAAACTCTGAGCAGATATGTGAAGTGCAAAGGCTGTGCCATGTCACTGTTGCTGAGCATGCAGGGGAACATGTAGGCCCCCTGGGGACACCACATGTACTCCAGCACAGACGTACAACAGTGCATGTGATCCTCCAAATGGTTGTTAAAAGGAAAATCTTCTGATTTCCAGGCGAGTATGGCTCAGACATCTTGTCACTTTGATGTATTACGTTATCCCTGTCATTTCTGCTAACATGACAACTCTTTCTCTTTTCTGAAATCTTGGCTATTTATCTTGAATTGCAAAGAGCAATGAAACTGGACAAACATTTAGAAGAGTGTAAATATTAAAATAAATACCCTGATGTGGAAGTTGTCACATCTGTTTCTTCAAGATCAGGAAGGTATTTCTCACGTGGTCTCATTTTTGCTTCTCATTCCCTTTTTCATAAACCCCTGCTTTATTGAGTAAATATTAACATAAAGACTTTCACTGTATTCCTTCCTGTAGCTTGACAGAAGTGGACAGTAGCGGACAGAAAGCTGCTAATCAGCTCACCCAATACAAAATGAGAAGTGTAGAAGGGAAGAACATTTCAACCTTTTGTCTCAGAAAATGTAGTTTCTAGGTTAATTTGCAAATAAAAATGAGTTTTGTAGGACCATGACCAGCCACCTGCCCAAAGTAATAAATTTGAAAAAAAATTGTGGGGGAGACAAAAGTATGTCAGTAGAAGTGTTCCCACTATGAGGACTCTTTAATTGCTTGTGACCCTGCTGTGGAAGAAGGTATGGGAAAATTAATGCTCTGAGCAATATTCATCTTGCTGAGTGTCTTCCTTTCTTTCTTCCCTCATGGTTGATGTGACCTTTTAGGACTCCAACTGCTAGAGGAGATGTACTACAACATGCAGAGTACATTATTATTATCTTGAACATTCTCCAGCTTTCGGACCAAATGTTTAGACTGCTTGGTCAGGATAAAATGTCCTTTGCTTTTGACTTCTGAAAATTTCTCGTCCAGATTGCACACCTGGTATGTTAATGCAGTCTGCCTTTAAAGAAGCAAAAAAGTAGTTTTCTTTGCTGAAATGCAGCACTACAAGATAGGCTTTAATATTCCCAGAAAAGAAACAAAAGTACAGCTTGCCAAATCCTACTTTGGGAGAGCTGTCAAGTCCTCTGCAGTGGCACTCTGCTCATCAGCCTCAGTGTCTTACACCAGAGGTGCACTGTGTGCCATGTGTGGTGGAGATAGTTATTCACATTACACCAGAAAAAGAGGACTTGGTCTCATTAACTGTCCTTACTTTCATGTATTCCAAAAGGCACCTAACCAGGGATTGACGGTGGCTCCAACCCCCTAGATCTGGAAAGGACTCACTATGGAAAGAGGAACAGGCAAAGCAAGTTGAGGTGCCCCAGGATTTTTCACACATAGCTTCACCTACAGTCCTACCCTGCAGTAAGTCTTCTCGAGAAAAGGTTTTAGTAGCGTAGTAGCACCATATATAGAATAAAAACTTAATAGACATAACAATCCATATGCCTTTCTCTTTCTTTCCTTGTGAATGTCTAAGACACCAAAGGAACTTCAAGTTGTTCCTTGAAGAGCAAAATGAACGGAGTCTGACCTAAGGCTGTATATCCACATCCCCCCTGCACCTCCCCTCCCTGCAGCATCCTCATCCACCCAGGATCTGCAATTCCCCCGCTACGCCAGTTACGGTCACCTCGCGTAATGGTCACCCTCCTTCTTAACTGGCCCACAGCCCATTGCTTTGCCTGCCAGGTGGGCAAGAAACTGGAATTAACTCCAGCTGGTGTGGTACTCTGGGGGTGCCGAACCCAGTGGCTTGCTGGGTGCTGCGTATTGCAAAGGGCGAGCAGAACTAGGCATGGGTGGAAAGCCCCTTGCCAGCCCCTCATTGCTTCTTCCCACCAGCTGTCAGTGGGAACTCAGGACCTCTGCATCCTCCATCCTTCTCTCCAAACTGGTTCAAACTGAATGAGCTCAAATTTGTCAAAGGATTCTGGCAAACAGGTCCACATACAAACAGTAAAATTCCAGAAGTCTCATTTCTTTAGAACACCAAGCAAAAGAAAAGCCTTATAGGTAGGATTGCAATTCTATGAGAAAAAGAGATGATCATAGTTGCAGGATGACTGCATTTCATTATTTCGCTATGTGAAATTTGGTGTGCTATTTGACCACCTAACCTCTGAAAAAAACAATATGGAATTTTAATTTTTCTCTTTCCACCTTAAACTTGAAAAAATAATGTTTCTAAATCAGATGTGAAAATGAAAGTAAAATTCATCCTTTATTCTTAAGGACAGAATATCTACAGCATTTGCTCCAGAAAAAGTGGTAAAATTGTGGGTAGATTATGTCCTTTGAAATCAGTGAAACAGAACGACTGCATTTTTTTCCATGTATGGCCAAAGCTCTGATAACCTGCTATCCCTCGAAAGCATAGGCACTTGGAAAGATATCCTTAGATAACTCATCATTTCAGATAACCCACAAAAAGAGACAGGAAGGCTGTGGGAAAAAGAAAGCAGGCTTTGTGGGAATCATGGCAGGGGACTATTAAGATACAGGAGGCTAGACTTTGCCTTGTATATACCTGTTTACTGACAAATTGTACAATCAGCTAATAAATTTTAATGCCATTTGATCAACTGCAGTTCCCTGACCATTTCACCCCAATTCCGCTTATTGATTTCATGTGCACTGAACTACTTCAAACCTTGCCATTCAAACCAGGATTGCTGGGTACAGCACCCTTACGAAACAGTTACTGCGATTTAGAAGAGGACCAATTCTCTGCATTCTCAATTTCCCTGAAAATTACCCCAAATTGACTGCACACTTGAGATGAAGCTAAAGAGAATGTCTGTCACACAAAACACACTGCTCAGCTCAGAAGTTGTAAACAGCAGGTTGTAAACACCAGTTAGACTTAATCTGATACAGCTTTATTTATGGTGGAAAGTGCTATGATATTTTCTGAATTTCAGGAAAGTCAAACCCCATTTTCTCAGCCAAGAAGGACAGGCACAACAGTCCAAGATTACCAAAAAGATGTGGAGCAGCTTAGGTGTATTGGCAGCATAGTATTTGGTGCCATCTTTGTTAGATTTTTCTCATCTTCCTCCTAATTTCTAAGTGGTTTTGGTCCATTGTGCAGCCTGGGCATCTTAAATGCTGCTGGAATTGTGAAGGGGCAGTGCTGAATGAAGGGTAAGGGGCCTTGTCAAGCTCAGCCTTGTCCTTTCTCTTTCTTGTAAGTCCATCCTGCTCCATCGCCAGGTCTTTCTTTATAAAGCATCTTCTTGAAAGTGGGTTGCTCCTTGCTGCATGCCCTCCCACTTGTCTTGCTAACATGGAGAGCATCAGGATGGTAGAAAGCTCTTCCATCACTGTTTATACTCATTTTCACACAAAAGTCCCTCCCTTTATTTTCTCTTATCTGAGTCCCATTAAAAGTGTGTGCAACCACTGTGCTACGGGGTGTAAGTAGTATTTTCACTAAACATGTTCTGTGTCTAATAATGTTACACTATGATAAAATATATTTTATAGTTGTAAAATATGTTTGTCTTTTACAACATAGAACATAATCCAGTGCACTGGAAAGCTTATCCCAATGTGTGATAGTCAGCAAAGAAGGCATGTTTAAAACTGTAAGTATGAAGTACGTGGGAATCATGATATAGAGACCACTAGCTTACAATAATCATAACAACTTTTTGCCTAATTTGGCAAACTATATCACAGACTAAAGTTTAATTTAAGCACAGGATAAAATTGCCAAGTGCATCTATATTACTGATGTCAAGCAGTTGAGCAAGGCTCATTTGAATTGGTTTGCGACAGTACAAACATTCCTGCGTAGCAAGATCAGGCATATCCATGTGTGTATTGTAGCAGTTAAGCAAGTGACACATGCATGGGCAGTGATGAGAAGCTCAGCACTTACATTGCCCTTCCCCTCTAAAGGCAATGGAAAGTCCCCGCCTGGGCTTTGAGTGAGAAAAATCTAAAACTGACTTGGGTGATGACTTCAAGTATGTAACTCCAAGCGCACTTTTTCTACCCCTCCTCTCCCCATGGTTCATTGCTCAGCTTGGGAAAGCTTCCTGCCATTGTTGAAAGAGTTTTTTTAAATCTGTCCAGGTTTTTTGCCCAAAATATTCTTGACAAAATTAGCATTTTTCCCCTTGGGTCTCCTAGCCTGATCCCTTGCCAGCAAAGGGAGCCTGCCCTCTCTACCCTGCTGCTGAAATGCACTAGGAGTTACTTCAGTTCTACTCCTACCTTTGCTCCAGCAAACTGTACCCAGACCAGTCATGGTACTTCCCACCTCCGCTAGCATGTCAGGCCTCAGTGCTGAGAGGCAGGGCTGGAGGAGGAGATGACCTGCAGTGAGGGAGTGTCAAGCCAGGACCTGGAAAGAACTTGGCTCATAGGTGTCCCTAGAACCTGATAGGCTGCATCCAAGGCCAAGGCTCACAGTGCTGGCTGTTACCCTTGTAAAGCCAGTGTCACCTTTGAAAGGTCTTGGCTAGTAGGAGAGGTCCCCAGAAACTGGAGGAAGGCATATCTTGCACCTGTCTTTGGAAAAGGCCAAAAGCACAACCCGGTGAACAAAAGCGAGTCAGCTTAACTTTGGTCCCTGAGGCATGTTCAGCTTAGCATGTTTATCAATGACACCAAACCAGCAGGACTGGTTAGTACACTGGAGGGCGGGTCTGCCATCCAGAGGGACCCAGACAGGATGGAGGAATTGGCTGGTAGGCATCTCCTGAAACTCAACAAGGACAAATGCCATGTCCTGGAATTGGAAAGACAGAGAGTCCCCTGCAGTATCCCCTGGGGCCTAGCTGGGCTTAAGCCAGCTGTGTGCCCTAGCAGTAACAGTGGCCAAGAGCAACCAGGACTATGGCCAGGAGGTCCAAAGGAGTAACTAAACCCCTTTACTCAGCAGTAGCAAGACCCCGTTTGCAGTCCTGTGTGTAGTTTTGCTCCCCTCAAGTAAAAGGAAGATGATTGACTGGGGTGAGATCAGTCTGGTCAGGGACTGGAGCACTTCCCTGACAGGACAGGCTGAGGGAGCTGGGCTTGTGCACCCTGGAGAGGTGATGGCTTTGGGGGCACCTAAGAACATCTCCCCAGCCTCTACAGGGAGGTCACTGAGGAGGCAGGGCCGAGCTCTTCACTCACAGAAATGCAAGGTAGGAGAATGAGAGGCAACAGAAGATGAAACAACAGAGTTTCAGACTGGATATACAGAAAAAGGCTTTCCCTAGGAGGACAATCAGACAGTGGGCCAGCTGCCCTGAGAGGCTGTGCAGTTTTCATCCTTGGGGGTTTCAAGGAACAACTGTATCAAGCCCTGATCAACCTGGTCTGACCTCAGAGCTGGCCCTGCTCTGAGCAGAGGTTGGACTAGTGACCTCCCGAGACTTCTTCCAACCTGAATCACCCCATGATTGCGTGAGCCTGTGATAATGGAGCCTTGTTAAAGAATCCATAAACAGTAAGCTTTGTTGTAAGTGGTGTCAATGAGAATAAGAAATGCAACCTTGAATTTTTTTGCCTATATTTAAATTCTCATTAAAAGTGATGGATTATTTCAGGTTCTTTTTTTACATCACCCAGATATATTCATATACATGCATGGCCTTATATATAGAAACGGAGAGCGTCTGTGCATTTTCCTCTGTGTATTTATCCACTAAATACATGTTTTATAATCCTCGGTGTTTTGCAAAGCTACAGGGTAATCTGCTTCATTCAGTAGTTACTCTTGCACAGGAAATGCACAACAGTCACAAATGCTCCACAGCTTGGTTGCTGGGTAAACGGTAGCTCATTTGTATTCAGCACCCTGTGTAAAAGTGATAAGAAGCCAAATACTCCTAGGAAACAGCACAAATGAAATACAGCACGCAGGAGGCGAAGTATTTATAGAAACAAAATATCAGCATTTTCCACACATTTACACAAAGCAATTTCAGTCTTTTCATAGGAAAAAAAGAACATCTCTGGCACTCATTTACTCATTTCCCTGCAGTCATATATTTTGGCCAAAAATCACTGACTACATAGAAAACCTTCAGGTCACAGCAAATTAAAGATCAATGACAACCTAAAATAGATGCTGTCATATTTTCCCTCCCAACATGTCTTTGTAATAAGAGCATTGTTTTAGTAAGTAAATAACGTGACAGTTCTGCTTGAATGGGATTTTAGCATCGTGGCTGAACCCTGCCTGCAGGTCCCCAGCCTGCTATGAGAGAAAGAATTATATCTACATTTAACTCATTGGGACCTCTGGATTGATTAGCTGGAGTCTGTTAAGTGCCAGGTAGAGGCTTGCTGATCAGAAAAGCAGCTGACCACATCTTCTTTTGTGTGCGTGTATCAACTGCGGGCTCTGCTCAGGACAGTGAAGTCCCGCTGCACTTGGGTGCAATGCCCGATGTTCACCTGCACCCCTGTGGGCATGCCCCTGCCCCACAACAGGCACCAGACCTGTGCCACCAATGGGTGCTCCTGGTAATTTGTCGAAAATGCTTCAGCCTTGCTCAAGGGAAACAAGGAGAGGACTGTGACAGCCTTTTAAAGGACTAAACATTTGCATCCCACTCGTGTCAAACTGCCTACACTGGCAGAGAGAGAAGCGGGTCAGGACAAGTCCCCTTTGCCCCCATTGCCTGCCCATGTCTGGTCTTGCTGCTTGCGCTTGCCCACTCATCCCCTCCCTGAGACATCAAGCACCCATGCTGTGGCCTCTGTTACCCAACTGACAGAGCAGCCTGCCCTCTGTCTTTGCATGAATAGAGAACTATTTTTAAAATGTAGGCAGTTGGTTCTTAAGTCTAATGGTGACATTTTAAGACCCTGATTTTGTTACATGTACTCAGGTACACACTTGTGTGTGTGGCTCATGTAGTCTTATAAGTCCTATAAGTAGCTTTAATACTATGCAATAACACTATGGACAGGGTTGTTTAGTCATTCCACAGTAAAGTAATAGAATATGTAACAATTTTTGCAGGAAGCTTAGGAAATAAGCACCTGTGCAGCTAATTCTAAGTATTATTCCCACTTGGCTAAGATGTGAGTTGAGAGATACCATCAGTTGTACCTTCTGCTATGATCCCTTGGCTTAAATCATCATTTCCTATTTGTGGATTTTGGGGATGGGGATTTGGGAATGCATGAAAAATATATGATAAAATCCCAGCTGAAGTGTGAATGTATATTTTATTGGTATTTTATTACTGGAGCTTTTATTAGGAACATTGAGAAACAGGACAAACAGGACAAAATGTTGGAACAATGTAATACAAATTGAACAAAAAAAACCCCCAAAACCCAAAACCAGTGAATAAAAGAAAACATCAGAACTGGGAAGCAGTAGAAAGACATAAAAGCATCTTTTTGTTGCCATAGCCTAC
The DNA here is from genome assembly GCA_024611175.1 of Megaceryle torquata. NCBI lineage: Eukaryota > Metazoa > Chordata > Aves > Coraciiformes > Cerylidae > Megaceryle > Megaceryle torquata. The sequence continues at coordinate 35,024 of JANIJG010003588.1, forward strand.
AACTGTCAAAATTATTTTAGACAGAATTGTCTTACCTATTAGAAGAAAAGTCATTAAATTTAATGGTACAAAGTAATCTTTTTCACATCTCTATTTTAACCTTCATTCTCTTCAATCTCTGTGAAGGTTAAATGAGCAACTAAGCACACAGTGGTCAGTACATGCCAGTGATTTACAAACAGCAAAAAGAAGGCTGAGACAGCACTGGAGGCTGTGCAGCAGGAGGCAAGAGGTGCTGTTGGTTGCATGTAGTTCAACAAGGCATTTTCTTGGATCCATTTTCTGTCTGGATATACACACACAGAGTGTCTGCAGGTAAAACAAATTTTTAAAAAACGCCTTCCTGCAGCACAGGTTTCTTGCTTTACAGGACAGCAACCTGCAAAGCTTCAAATCTGTTCCCACCTGGCAGGAGTGACAGTATGTACCAGCTCTAGATCAGCATGATAAAATGGAATAAACTGGGGAAAAAAAAGGATGCGGTTATAAAGTGTATAGAAACCTGATCCTGAAGCAACAGCAAAACAGCAAATCCAAGACTTTCTGGCCAAAAATATGGAGGTTTTGAAAGTTACTCTGCTTAGGAGAAATTGCTGCAGTACTGTTTCTTACAACATTTCTGAGCTCTGCCCCTTTGGACATTGGTGTGATTAAGAAAACAAAACCAGTTTTTGTGCTCCTACCAAGTCTCTTCCAGACAGTGTATTTCTTAGAAATAAGGGTTTAACCTGCTCCTCCAGGCTTTTTCTCAGGATCATGATTATTTAGGGTAGGTCAGACTTTCTACTCACTTCTGTGGTTCTCTCTTCCCCTGCATCTATAGTCAAGCATCAGAAAAGTTCCTCTTTCCAGCTGATTTGTTTTCTTCAGTGCATTTACGTATGTCTTACACCGTGTCTGGTGCTGATACTAAGTGAAAGATGGTTGTTTCGCCAACTTCTATAACACAGCTAGATTAGTACAAAACCTATTGGAGACAAAGATGAATATTCAAGCTCGGGACATCTATTTTGCCCTTCAAGACACTTAATGATTTACTGAGGTCTTTAAAATTAATGTGGATACTCCATTATGGTTTGGATCATATGGTTAACCTGATCCAGTTTCTACAGAACTGTAATAAAGACATCAATGTTTCCAATTTGTGTACCCAAACAGCATCTCTATTTCTTATATCAGATTTCTACTTCCCTTGCTAGGATCCTTGTCTACAGTTCAATACTCATAAATCATACTGATGAAACAAAATAATTTCTTTTATTGTGAAGCTTCTTACAGAGCCAGCAAGATCTTATCTAGAACAATACACACGTGTTAGAAGCTGCAGTTTGGGAGTTGTACCTTTCAGTTAAAGAGAAAAAGACAGGCTAGGAAGGTGACCTAATAGCTCTCTGTATAATGTCTAGGTGTAGAACACTGAAACCTCAGCAAAGTAGCAGATGGACTTTGAAGGCCACATGAGGGAGGACACAAGACTCTTCCCTTTCACAGGCAGGAGGATGGATCAGTAACAACATCTAACTCAGGGGAGGCTGGAGGGAAAAAAAATTAAAACCTGAAGTAGAGGTGCTAGATTAAAAGATTGAGGAAACACTTCTTGTGCCTTGATGTTTCAGAAAAGAATGATTACGTCTGAAGTGAAGCAGGCTGCATAGCTTGGGAATTTGAGCAACACCTACAGAACATAATTTTCAGTAGTGAAGTGACCACCTCTCAGACAGCTTGGTTGTTGTCTCACTCTGATGGGTCCTAAGTTCAAAAGATGTTCATGCCCCAAACTGCCAAAGACTTAGGGTTCCAGGCATACTTAAATTCAAAGGAGATGCAGAAACAGTACATTTCTTTGCCTCTGTCCCCATGAAAGCCTTGAGCTGTTACGTTTGCTTAGAGCATCTTAACATACTATAAGATTAAAGCCTTCATAAAATGCAGTTCCAGCCACTACATTTAAAATATTATTGTAAGTGCCACCTTCCCTGAACATCTTGCTGATCACCACTCATCAAGGAAATGGCAAATCTCTATTCTCAGTTTTGCCCAGGTGATTCTTTAATCCTTGAGGGAAGAGTCTTAGTTGAAGCTTAAGAGTTTTCTCTGGAGGAAGAGGAGGGAAGTACTTCATCCTTCCAGGTGTGCCAAGGAGGGAAAAAATAATCCCCTCAGTGTTCATTAAGCTGAGTAGAAGGAGCAAATAGGTTGGTGACTTGTGGCCTCATGACTTGGGAAGGAGAGGGGCAGTGCGCCAAGGATGCCACTGCTCTTTCAGTGAGTGGTGTAGGTGCTCCAGCTGAGGTGCCTCTGGGGAAGTCCCATAGCTGCCCACACCCCTGAATGAGGCACTCTGGTCCTTCAGACAAATCATAGGGCTCAGAGGTTCTGTAGTTTTAGGTCAAAAACACCTTCTTTATAAACAGTCTGGGGGCTGTTGATGCCATTCAAAGGGATCAGGGAGCACAGCATCTCACATCAAGGTACCTATGTCTTCTTTTGTTTCTGACTATTGGGAAATAACCTTCCAGGGAGACACTGTCTTACCAAAAGTGTTCTGGCCTAGACGTGCCCTCCAGCAGGAGCTGAGGAATGTGGACCATCCACAGGGGGCTGGAGATGGCAGCTTTCCTCCTTTTATAGGTTATGCCCTACTCCAGACCCAGGTTTGCAGACACAACCCCGAAACTCCCCCGGCAGCATCTCCTCAGTGATGTCTATTGCCCGTTACAGACAGCGCCAGAAAACGGAGGCCTCGCAAAGCCAACTAGAAATGCAAATTGGTACCATAAGGATCACAGCTACAAAAGGAGGTCTGCTGATCTCCGCTGTGGAGGCTTGGCTCATGCCATGCTGGCTCACACAGCCCCTCACTGGCCCAGCAGTCCCTGGCACTTCTCAGCTCCTGCACAGGGCTCAGGACAACATAATCTGCAGTGCTGACAGCTGAATAGTGACAAGCCTGGTTCTCCCCATAGATGGATCTAACGGCATGACTTGCATCAGAAGAATTAGCACTACAGTGTCTGCTAGCTGAAGTAAGGGAACACTGCTCTGAACCAGTCATTGAAAACAGAAAGCACCTATCAGTTTGAATTTTGAATCAATGAGCAAAAAGAATATCCTTACTTAAGATAAAAGACTGAAGTCACCAGAGTTATTCTATTCTGTTTGACTGACTTTGTTTTATATTCATATGACCTTTTCCTTTATTTAAATTTTCCCTTTTGCTTTCAAAAGCAGAATTAAAAAAAAAAAAAAAAA
>JANIJG010003589.1:0-25181 GCA_024611175.1 Megaceryle torquata
CTGTTAACAAGTTTGCTGATGATACTAAGCTGGGAGTTGCTGTTGACTCTCTTGAGGAACAAGAGGCCATGCAGAGAGGTCTGCATAAACTGAAGCATTGTGCAATCATCAGTGGCATGAAATTTAACAAGACCAGATATTGAATTCTTCACCTGTGACAGAATAATGCTGGAGACAAGTATAAACTGGGAGAGGAGTGTCTGGACAAGCAGCCTAGCAGAAAGTTGAGTGCTGGAGTCAGCAGCGTGCCCTGTCACTCAAGAGAGCAAGCTGCATCCTGGGGTGCATCAAACACTGTATAAGCAGCTGGTCAAAAGATGTGATTATCCTGCTGTATTCAGTGTAGGTGCAGCCTCACTCTGAATAATATGTGCAGTTCTGAGCCCCACAATGTAAAGAGGAAGTTAAGGTATTTGAATGCATCCAGAACAGAACAACAAAGCTGGTGAAAGAGCTGCAAGAAATGTCCCATAAGGAGCTGCTAAGGACTTTGGGTTTGCCTGATTTCAAGAAAAGAAAGCTGAGGGTTGAGGTCATTGCTCTCTACAGCATCCTGAGGAGGGGAAATGGAAGGGGGGTGCTGAGCTCTTCTCCCTGGGATTCAGCAATAGGATGTGTAGGAATGGTTCAAAGCTGTGACAGGAAAGGTTCAGATTTGACATTAGGAAACATTTCTTTACTGAAAAGGTTATTGAACACTGGAACAGGCTTCCTAGATAGTTGATAGATGCACCAAGCCTGTCAGTGTTTAAGAGGCATTTGGACAATGCCATTAAAAACATTCCTGAACTTTTGGTCAGCCCTGAAGTGATCAGACAGGTGAACCAGATGATTAGTGTAGATCCCTTCCAACTAAAATATTTCATTCTATTCTATTCTATTCTATCCCCTATATTGTCTCCAATTTCTGAGTTCTATCCTTGCAGAAGGCAGCCAGGAAATCCTAATATTTTAATCTCTCATAAGGACTCTAATAAGTTCTGCTGCAGACACTGGAAATGACTGATTTAGACTGTGGTTATCAAAATTTCAATTCTTTTGCCTTCTATAAATCATGAAACCTGGAAGAATATTTGCACTAAGTTTTGGGAACCTGGAAAGGCTGGTAATATCCTCAATCCAGGCAAATATTCAAGGAAACAATACGCTTAATTTTCTGAAGCCCATCAAGGCAAAATAGGGATATATAAACTTCACCCTAAAATGTTTGAAGCCTGTTTTCTGCTGCACAGGTATTTTTGTCATGTTGACCCTTTTACAATCTAATTGACTTTTTGTCCTATTAGCTTTACTGAAAGTTTGTTATTCAGTCTTTTAAGATCTGTATTCTTTGAATTTATAACTGTACAACAACCTTTCAATAGTTACCTTAATAGTTACTTTAACTTTTTTTCTTGTTTTAGTTTGAATATCTAGCCTGAATCCTAGGGAACTTATACTAAGACATTGTTTATGACTAGCATAGATTATGACTATCTCCTCTTAACCTTTCTTTTACTAGATTAAATAAGTCAGTAACTTTAAGTTTCCTCTCATGTTATCAATTTTCATTTCCATGATAATCTTAACAGTTATACTTGGCACTTGTTCCAGTTTCTAAAGATCTTTCATAAATGCAAGTGACTGGAATTTATATAAAATTGCAATTGCATTGTTATCAAACTTCATTTTATGCAGTAACTAATATTTTTCCATCTTGCAATCTTCACCATTTTCTTATGAGATCTCATTTTAAATACTGTTCACTCTTTTCATGGTTGTATCCATTTCTGGTTTATAGTAATTATACTGCACTGCATTGAAGCTTGAATGTAAGCATTTTAGAGTACACGATACAAACAAATTAGGATAATAATTCATAGAATCATAGAATAGTTCTTGTTGGAAGGGACATCTAAAGGTCATCTAGTCCAATCCCATCTGCAATGAACAGGGACATCTTCAAATAGATCAGGATGCTCAAAACCCCTTCAACCTCATCTTGATGATTTCTAGGGATGGGGATTCTACCACCTCTCTGGGAAACCTGTTCCAGTATTTCACCATCCTCATAATAAAACATTTTTTTCTTGTATCAGAGACAGCTCTTTACACTCTATCCATTTTGTGATGTAGAGGGCAAAGCCTCTGCCCTTCCTTCCTTGTCTGTCACTTCTGAACAGCTTGTAGCTATTAATAGCCACAGTCCAGTCACTGGATTTGTCCCACCAAGTTTTGGTAATGGCAACCATGCCATGGCTTTCTAGTAGCACTGTGGCTTCCAACTCTTCCTATTTGCTGCCCATGCTGCATGCTTTTGTGTAGAGGCACTTCAGTTGGTCTGTCAGACATGTCACCTTCTTAGAGGAACACACCTTGATTCCTTTGAGGTATTTCACTGTTTTTCCCTGTTGGCTCCTATTACCTCAGGAGCCCCTGCCTTATCTCTGTAAATTAAGTGTGCTGCAGTGTACCCAGCACACCTCAAAGCAATAAGCTGAAGGGCCTTAATAGCACCCCATCCCTCTAACCATGGTGTATCATCCTACAGCTTGTCATGAGTAAGTCTGATATTATCCCCTTCCCTCTTCAAGTCTAAAGTTCTGTCAATAAGCTTTAAACCAGGGAACTCCATAGCTAAACTTCAAAAAATGCTGTGACATTGAGAGCCCCAAATCTAAACACTGAAAAGCTGATTTGTAGTTTCAAATATACAGTCTAATTCTTGTAGATTCAGTTAGTCTTTTGTATTAACCACAGCATCCAAGAACCATTACTTAAGTTTATGTAACAATTAAGGAACATTTAGTCTTAAACAGAGACATATTAAGTCAGATATACTGAGTTATGTATGAGGAGAAAGTAGGAAGTATAATCTAGAAATTTAAACTAATAACTCTACAAACACTTAAAGTGGTATGCATGTATATTCACTAGCAAATCTCAAGATCTGTCATGCATGGAGGAGGAGACCCTGGGTCCAGGCAAGGATATCAGGTGCAGAGAAGACCTGTGCCATCATTCATGGGGTCAATCCATAATTGTGGTGTGCTTGTGGAACAAGTGTGTCAATGTTTTCTATCAAGCATCAAGCTAGACCACTCACATATCACCTTCCTTAACATTAGCAACAAAGTCCACATTTTCTGATTGCAGAGTGCAAGAAAACATTAATGACAATCATGACAACATCTCCAAGTCCTATAGGGATGTTATATAACAAAGTCAAAAGGGTTATTCTTTTGCTTAAGATTAAGGAGGTACTTAAATGTTTTCATAACCCGAGAATCTCTCTGGTGTCCATTAGTATTAACTCCAGTGAAGTCAGTGCAATCAAGTTGATAACAGCTGAGAATCAGATGGGAGTTTTCCCTAGAAACATTGTAAAACTGATAATTGCTTGAGTCTTCTGTTGGTAATTTAGTGGCTAATTAAATGGACTGTCATGGATTACTTAAGCTTTTTACATGCAAACATTATTATAACAACTTGGATTTGTACATGTTAATATAGTATATAAAACATGTTACTATTATCATGTAATAGAAGGAACTATGTTGATAATATGAACGATTACTTTGAATGTGTGAAAATTATGTTCTGCTCTCAGCTTTGCCAGTGACCTTTGGCAAATTGCATCAATACCCACCCCCAGTTATTCATTTAGAAAATGTAAGACGACTTTGGAGGACTGTTTATACTACCTTCTAACCTAAATTATAAGTCATAGTTCTGTGACTTCTACATCATTTTTACAACTATAGTTCAGAGAAAGGTAAAAATGTACCAGAAGAATTATACAAAAGTACTTCTTTGTCTAGTATCTTAAGCTGTTGAAGAAAGCATGTGAAAATATGAGTGAAGTATTAGTAACACTTTCCCAGAACATTTTCCCAGTCTCCAACAATTTGTTGTTCAGGGAATAGAAGTCAATTTAACAGTTCTTAAAATATGGACACTTAGAATATACTCTTTCCATTCATTTCAAGAGGAATAACAATGTCTGATGGATGAAAAGAGCCAATAAACATAGCTATTTGTATTATTTTTCTTTCACCTACATACATACTGTAATTTTTCTGCTATTCATTAATGAAAATCTTTCTTCATTCTTTATACTGCTGTAATTTATTGGATAAAAAAAGTTTCTTCTTAAATCTGATAGGAGCTACACATAACATTGTTCAAGTAGTGCAAGCTTATAGTATCTTGTTCATATCTCATATAATGTAACTGTAAATGCCATATTCTTGACTAATACTTGACTATGAGCTTTATATGGCTGTGTTTCAGAAGCAAATTTAAACCGTGAGAACTTCAGTGTAGGAAAGATAATAATCTACACCAAAGCATGTAAGATCTGAAACAGGTAATTTCTACATACCTTCCTATACAAAAAACCCACCATTATTCAGTCCCAGGAATTTCCTTTCTGAATTGTATAGTGGTCATTCAGAGTCAAAACTGCTCTTAAATTTTGCATTTATGTGATCAGTATTACATACTAGGTGCCTTTACATAATAAAAATTAATTTCAAACTGGGTAGCTTAAAAGTGCTTGTCTTCCTTTAACAGCTTAATATAACAATATTTTTTAAATATTTTGAACTACTTTCCACTAACATATTAGATGATAATGTTTATATATCAAACCCTCTAATTCCCTGAAATTGTTTAGATTTATACTCACTAAATTAGCTGAGTGTGAAATGTTTAGAGAAAACAATAAACCTTAAATCAGTCAGACATAATTCTATACTGATGTAATTACAATGGCTTGGAGCCAGAACTGACTGAGATACTGGTAGCTTAGTATAGGCAAAGGACAAGGCCAATACACCCAGCTGTATCATTGTGATTAAGGTTTCTTTAAAGAACATTTGAAGTGTGGACCTCATCTTCTAGTATATTTACAGAGTCCTACATATCCAAAAAGCATAGGGACAGTTTCTAGATGTCTCTCCCTATGGAAGTGTGACTTTTTTCTCTTCTGCTTATTTCATTTGGGGAGAGGGTGTTCTCTTTCTATTTTCTATTGCCTACTGAAATGAACCAGAGACTATATCTTGACCTTACTCAATGTATCTTCTTTCCTGCTCTTGAGTATTGCAGTTTCACATACTTCATTGAGTTCCTGCTTTAGCATCTATTTTGAGAGAACAATTTCCCAAGAATGTGCAGCTGGGGACTTCTAGTATTTACTGTGCTCTTTTTTTCTCACACTCTCTGCTACTTTTGTTTTTTTCTTCATTTCTTTATAGTAGAGCCAAGCAATAAATATTTTTAACTAATGACGAATGTATTTCCCCTACTACTCCTGAAAGATCTGTGTCTTTACTATGTTTCTTCTTTTCTAAGAAAACTGGCATATTCTTTGCCTATAATAAGTCTGTAAAGCCTGAAGGTTTTTTTCTGCTTATCTTCTTTTCATGTGGCTTTCTTTTCAGCACTCTTAGCATTCATCTTTCCAACACTTCAGATACTTCACTACCAACCACTGAAAATTTTAAAAAGCAGTATTTATTTTAATTATGCTGACACTCAGTTTTGTTTAGCATTTACTGCTGTTACTATAAAAACCTTCCCTGGATTACGGCACTTTCTCTGTCCACATTCTTCAAAATGTTCACAAAATGATCAGATCATCACAGTTTTTGTATCATCCATTTGACAAACAATAGGCTTCACAGTGACTTGCAGTGACTGATATGTTTCCCCCTTGTTTTAGAAAAAGAGTGTGTGAAGGGAAAGCACTCTATTGTTAGACTGTAGGTCTCTGATTCAGTCCTCATTTCAGACATTTTTTAATTCTTTTTCACATATACACCACAAAGTTATTTTTTATATTACACAAGCATTAGTATCAATCTTCTTTTGCTTGCTGATTAGTGAAGTGTTAATTTCCAGTAATTTAATTTCAAGTCTGGTGCTGACTCTGCAAGCGTTTTCAGATTCCAGTCATGATCCTATCTTTCATAGTGAGCTCAGCTAATCTCTCCAAATTACTGGATACTTTTTGCAGTCCTTATATTTTCTGGATTTTTTTTTTTTTTTTTATACTCTTCGCTAACAACTTCTGGATATGCTAAGAATTCCTCATCATATATTTAATAATTTTTGTGGTTATTTTCAAATGTATGTGTCAAAGCTTTGTAAGTCCTTGGTTTAACTTGCCAAAGACACTTTACATTAAAAACTTTCAGATACAGCTAAATGCATTAATTTGTTCTCCACGGTTTAAAGTCCTTAACTGTGTTAGGACTTTCGGTTCCTCTTCAGCATACCCTCTTTATTAGCTTTTCTCCTGACAACATGTGCAGCTCAGGAATCTTTACCCCTCCTGCCTGCCTGCATTCCATTCTTGCCTTCCTACTTATGTCCCTTTCTCACCTTCATAAAAACCTGTTGAAAGCTTAGACATTGAAAATACAGTGATAATGTCCTCCTTTAAGTTACTTCTATCCTGCCAATGAAAAAAAAAAAAGAAAATTTACAAGCCTCCTTTTGCAATATTTACTGCCATTTTTAGGTAACTTGAAGGATTATTCAGAGTCCTTATCTGAACAAAACTGAAAATTCATACCCTTTGGATATCACCTACTGAAATCATAAGCTGAACAACTTGGCCAGAAAGAGGGATGACCTCATTTGAAACATCACAGATGATATATAAGTATACTATAAAAAGATGCAAAGGGTAGCAGTACTAAACTAATTTAGTAGTTTGAATATCTTGGAAGCCATTTTAGAACAACCAATAATCTGAAGTTGCAGATTTAGTGGTAAGTACCCTTTTACATCATCAAATTAACACAGTATACTTTCAATTTCAACTATGAACTCATATCTGAATCGGATTGAAAGATACCATTTTAGGTGTTTAAAATTAGAAACACATGTATAGCAGTGGTTTAATTTACATTATTTTGTGCTATGTAGGAAATATTTAGCAGAGAGAGACAGTTTTCTCTTTATGCTGTTCTCTTAAGTATATATCCTCCTGCTTATGAACCACATGGAAATACTCTACCACACAAACTGTATTTGTCACAAGAACACTGCCTGTTTTCTAGGAACTAGGCTTGCAATTAGATGTGCCAGGTAATTCTAACAACAAATAGCACTATTGATTTTTTTGTAACTTTGCAAAATGTCTTCTTATTTCAAGTGAAAATTACTGTAATTTCTCTTAGAAGACAATGTACTTGAATTATTTGTAAACCAACCAAAACAAAACATAGAAAGTACACATATTTTAAAGAATAACTGAAATTCAATAGTTCAACAGCTTTTCTTATCTTTTTCACTCAGGATCCAATTGCCTCTTTCCTTTAGAAAACTACATCTATGAAGGGAAAAGACATTTATCCAAATACAACTAAAATCATTATTGACATCACAATGTCAATGAACACCCTCTGAATAAACTGGTCGGCATGCCCTCAGTAACTACTAATAGGCTGTGACTTTGTTCAGTGTCCTGGTTTTTTTTGATCAAATCAGGTATTCCTTTTACTAGAACACTTTCTCACCACTATGTGAGTATACATTCACTCTGTGCTACTTTCAGAGGCTATGTTCATGTATTCAATCTTTTTTTGCAGGCTTACCTTTTCCACCTTCAATGATTCCATCTAGGATAATAGAAGTTCACAACTGCAAGCAGAGATATATTTGAAAGTTTGCCTTTCCTTCTGGACAGTCACCTCACTGAAATGTCCTTATGTTCTGTAAAATTGGTGGACACACTATGCTATCTTCATGTTGTGGACAGTCCAGTGTTACAGTGCAATCCAATCTAAGTTTTACAATGTCCTGCTGTGCAGAAGTGGTGGTGATTTTGTTTATCAGCTACCATAAACCCTTTCAGCTTGTGTGAGGATGATGCTCATCAACAGTTTACATTTTTCTGCAGCCTCATAGTAAGTAATTTTAAAGTGCATTATTTTCACAGTTGATTGTTGTAGCAGGTGCAGCCCCCCCCCCCCAACCTGAAAAAACAGACAAAGCAAACAGGATGTGCTGGAGCAGTTTGGAGCTTCAGCCAGAACAGTTTCTTCACACCTTGGCCATTAAGCTGCACCTCATGGTGCTTAACTGGCACCTCAGGGTCTGGACTCCTTAGTAAAAAGTCTGAGGGTCTGGGCTTGTCCATGTTTTGTCTGGGCTCAACCAGTCAGAATGACCACAGCACACCCTTGAATGGGCTGTAACTGGGGTCATGACTAAAAGCCAGAGTTGTTTTATTACAGAGCAGTGTGCATGGCAGTTGGACCCTCCCCTTGGACATGCTGTCCGAGCACACTTCCATGGATCGAGTGAGTGTCCATGGATTGACTGAGCCTCACCCCACCTCACCACTTTGGGTGAGTGGTGTCTTAGTGTGGGAGGTTTCCCCTTGATGAGTAAATGTGTGTCCATTTTGGTTCATCTTTCCTTAAGGTTTAGGACTTAGTTGTGTAATAGTTAATTCCCAACAGACATTTTAACTTGTACTTAGTCAGGAGTTCTGGGAAACTCTGTTTGCAATAACCCCCCGTTTTGGATAGCAGCTGCTGTTTGCTTTGTGGGTACCTCCATGACAGTTGTCCAGTTTATGTTGCTGTTGATCAATGCTGATGGGGGTCAATCACAGTTCTTTCCATAACTGATTTGAAATAGAACTGGTGGGTGATTTAATAATTATTGATATGACAGATGAACAGTGGTCACATTTTGGTTCATCCTAAAGTATTGACAACTTCTGGTATGTTAAAAGACTACCCCTCCTCTACCTCAATCATGCACAATGCATTTGCTAAGGGTTAATAAAAGTTCCACTCCAGTTGGCAAAGGTCAATATATAGCAGGTCTTTACCTGTCACAGTCTAGAGCAATGTATATTATAAAATGGCCAGGGCCTAAAAAGTGAGACACCTGTATTTGAAGTGGATCTGTTTTTCATGGCCTTTCCTCCACTGCCCAGAAGATTTGCATTATTTTTCCAAATTTACACTTTCCCTGTTGCTATCTGCCACTCCCACACTCTGGGATAGACTATTAACTTAATTCTTGAGCTCCTTCAGCTTGAATCTTTAATTGTTTCATCAACACACATAATTGATACGACTCTTTCATTGGATAGCTCAGTTGCCTTTTCTATTCAGATTTTGGGTTGTTTAGCTTTTCTCTTGCTAGTTGTCCTTTAAATAGGAATTGCATTGCCCAGACATGATTACATTTCCTAATGGGGAATTTTTTCACACCTGTGCTGTATGTGAACTATATACCTCTCCTTCTATTTCTTTGTTTTGGTTAAAAATGATATCTCTGTACTGTCTCATCTGATAGTCTCAGAGTAAACTTAACAGAAGCTATAGTATTATTGTTATTACTGGCATCACTATATCAGTAATTTATTGCTCTTTTCTTCCAGTGAATATCTATAAATGAATCCTTCTCTTTTTTTTTAACTTTTATCCCATGTCTTCATTCTATTATCTCCCTAGGGCTACCAGGATTTTGTCTGGAAATCCCACATTCTCAAAGTCATTCTTCCACATGTTAGATTTTTTGCTTCTGTATTCTGCTTGCAACTTTCACCTTTTTTTTCCTAAGAATCCCATTCGCTTTCTTGTTTTGAGCTTTATATGCTGCCTTCATAGTTCTTGTTCAATGTGTTTATGTACCCTGAGAAAAGCCCTTGCATGTAAATTAACCAATGAAAATGCCTCATTATAGATGGGATGCAGCTTTAGATATTGTTCAAGCCATGTGCATGCAAACCAGCCTTCTTCAGCTCCCTCAAAACTGCTGTCGTATATGGAGTTGACTGCATCTGCCAGTCTCTCTGTGATAAGTATAGACATATGCAAGCCTGTAGTAGGGTGTCAAGGATCCGTGTATTCAATCACCACATGAAATTATCATTAATTGTCATGGCTTGTTTATTGTTTGTGTTCCATACCACTATTATTCCTACAAAGCAGGCAAAGCTATTATTCCTACGAAGCAAACAAAGCAGCATTACTTACCCTAAGACCAGGCAGATGGATGGTCCCCAGGTGCAGGGGAACTGGTCAGCACACATGCCTAGCCAGCGTCCTTGTGGAAACACAAGATCTCAGTGGCAGGGTATGTGCAGCTCAGCTCATCCATTCCTGAGTCCAGCTTTTATAGAGCCCCCGAGTCCTGGCACGTATGACCAGTATGTGCCAGGAGGGAGCAGCTCAAGGTGGCAACCCCACCCAGCAGTTTTGGTCTCTGGTCTTTCTGCAACTGCACACCCCCCAGTATGGGGGTTGTGCACCCCCTACCCCACTAGACCTTCCTCATCTTCAGATGCCTCATCCTTGGCAATGAACTCTACTGTCCTGTTCGAGGACAGTGAGGTCTTGCCAACTCTCCTCTGATAAGAAGAGCTATTCCCTTGGATAGAGGAACAGAAACTCCCTTGGCAGCTCTCGCAGCTCTCCTCTAATAAGAAGAACAGAAACTTTCCTTTTGCAGATCTATACTCATCCTATGAGTTCCCACAGCAGGCCTGCATGAATTGGTGACCATCAATCAAAGTTTTACCGAACCATCCTTACAAAGCCAGAACTTAATATTCAGGCATAGGGTCTGAAACCAGTCTAATAATTCTGTAAATGCATATCTTAACATGAAATTGTCATTAGACTACAGAGAGATCTGCACTGTTATGCAGTAGATGGAACTGGGCATTACAGAAAAGGAAAATATTCTATCTTTATAGATGCTTCAGTGACAAAAGGATCCCTTTGGTGACAGGGATCTATCCTTGCTAATACAATCTCCTCTTCTAAAGCTCCTAACTTACTAAACACAAAGTTGAATCTTGTTATTTTTACTTGCATCATATGTAGATTAACTGAGAGGACTGGGAAAAATTTCAAACATTGTCCCAGCTGCTTTTAGCTTCCTCTGTCTTTGCTTGATACATCTATAATGGTCAGCTGAAGAAAACTTTGGGATTGACCAGTATCTTATGAGGTTAGGTTAAGTGATAGGACAGGCTGAATAAAACAGGAGATTTACCTCCGTCTGGCTGAATAACTGCACCTTTTTCTACCAAAAAACCTGTAAAAAAGGCATAACCCTCTTTAGTGATTAAAACATTGAAAATATGCCTAGTATATGTTACCACTGCGTTTCTATCACTTTTGTACCTGCACATGTTTTCATTTAAGTTAGCAGGATTTTAGTTTAAAAGATGTTAACATGTGGCTGATTTGTCCAAAGAGTCTTCAAATAAGAGAGTATTCTTTCTCTGGTCTCTGTTCTCTGACCAGCCTGCCCAAGTCCTGTTCTCTTCTACCTGTTTTTAATTGCTAGGTTCCTTGGCCAAACACACATACTCTGTATTTCCTGATTTTATCCTCTTTCTCCTTGGAGACTGCCATCAAGAAAATATACCTGTTCCTGCTGAGTGCTTGCAGTCACTTGAGGTCCAATGTTTTTTCCATTAACTTTGACTGGTGTATTTTCCCCACACAACCTACCTGGCTCTACCAGGAAGTGCTTTGAGTGCAGAAGATTTCATCGCTCCACCTAGTGATATTCTTACTCACAGCTGTAAGGATCAGAAACTAATAAAAATATTCTGTGCCATGTCCTGAAAAGTTCTTACTAAAAATGAATTCTCCAGGAACTCAGCTGAAGTTGTAAAAAGACCTTTTTAAGAAGTATGAAATACATCTTCATAATTATTAAGACATTATTATCTACAGAAAAGGGAAAAAGAAGTAAATTTCCAAGAATTATTTTTATCATTTAATGTTGGTCTGAGGACATATTTTTCCTTTTCTTTTACTTATGCAAGGGTCTTACCAGGTCATTGCAGGTCCCAGATCAAGGATTGTCACAGAATCACAGAATCACACAAAATCACAGAATGGTTTGGGTTGGAAGAGACCTTTCAAGGTCATATAGTCCATCCCCCTGCAGGGAGCAGGGACATCTGCAACCAAAGCAGGTTACTCAGAGCCCCAGCCAACCTCACCTGGAATAGTTCCAGGGATGGGGCATCTACCACTTTTCTGGGAAACCTGGTCCAGGGTCTCACAACCCTCAGTACAAAATGTCTTCCTTCTCTCTAGTCTAAATCTTCCTGGTTTTGTTTAAAAGCGTCACCCCTTGTCTTATCACAACAGGCCCTGCTAAAAAGTCTGTCCCATCTTTCTGACAGGCCCCTTTAAGTACTGAAAGGCTACAATAAGGTCTCTCTACAGCATGTCACTAAGCTCCACATCCAAGAGTTATTTAAGAGTCTACCTAACAGCTGTGTAAGAACATTCTAAACGTTATTGTTTACTATTGGATAGCAAAATGTTCCCTAAAGTAATCTCACTGAGGTGAAATTGGTTTATTATTATTATTTTTGTAGCTGAGGGGATTTCTAGTAAATTTAAACAAAAATAAATTAAGTCTGTTTCCTTCCCTAAAATAGATATTTTTAAAACATATTTCCAGGGAAAACAAAGTTCTCTTTGGTAATCTTGCCCCAGAAGCGAAAATTACTTGTAATAATGTTATTCTTCTGACAATTAGAGTATGTCAAGGGTTAAGGCTGGGTTGGTCACTAGATGAATGACACATGCTCTCTATTAACTGCTCTCCCATTCCAAAGGGGAAGATAATAAGAGAGAGAGACTTATGTATTGGAAAAGAAAAATACAACAGATTTAATCAGAATAATAACACTAAAATTAAATATGTACAAAGCCAGTGTTGAAACCAGCCCCTCTGATGGCAATTACATCACCATCACCTGTGGAGCAGGCACTGGGACATGCAATCCAGATTGGACTCACTGGCAGATGGGAATCAGATTCAGGAGCTGGATTCTGGAATTGGATTCAGGAATGCACAGATTGGGATGAAAGACAGAACAGACAGTCCTCCCTGGACACCATTCATTGAAGAAGAAAAAATTACCCTTGTGATCAATTTTATACTAAAGATGACATATATGGACTGGAATACCTTATTGGTCAGTTTAGGGTCAACCATCCCGTCCACTTCTTCCCACAGGTGCAGCCTTTTACTTTCTGCACCCTCAACACAGTACACAAGATTTAGCAGTGACCTTGGCCTTCACAGGAGCAAGTATAAGCAATAGTCTTTCTGTACATCAGTCCTTGGTAGTAACTATAAACACTGAGTGTTATCACTGCTACAAGCAGACGCTGTCTGCAAAACTATGCTGTCAACTTCAAAAAGTGTAGTCAATTAGAAGAGACTGAGCTGAAAAGTAAAATCACTGCACAGAATTAGTTCTGTTCTAACTCAAACCAAGATAGAGTAATAAAAATAAATTATTTTACTTTTTTATTACCCCAGTAATTGGAGTTCCCAACTAATAATACCATAAGCTCATGACAATCAGCATTTGGTCTATGGGTTGGATTGAACAAGAAAAAATATGAGTAATTCTTTAAGTCAGTGACTTCATGAACAGTATGTGTTCTAGTTTACTTGTTTGTTTAATCATTCACTAAAGAATGATCCTACATTTCACCCCACTTCTTGATCAGAAAAAAAAAAATTTACAATGAAGTGGATAGGATAAGTAGGTGAACAAAATTGTGTTAGTGAGCACTGATGAGTGTTAAATGACTACTGCAGGATACAAAGTCTACAGGAAGGTAATTGGAAAGGAGATACTCTGCTTCAATAGAAATAGTACCTGCCCTGCAATACCTTAGGGAAACAGAACAATCATAGTTACTCCAAGCTCTATTTATTGCTCTACATCCTGCATATAGGAGACAACCTTCACACTTAAGGGCTTTGATTTTCTTAATATTGTCCCAAAAAGCATTACATTTGTTCACATGGTGATTAGAAAGTGAAGTAGAGAGAAATATGAAGACAAGTAATACCCTGATGTATGAAAAAAATATCACTAATTTATTTCTATTAGTGATTATGTTATGATTCATATGTAATTATTATTTTAAACTTGGTTTGATATTCCTGAAGGGCTGACATAAATATTGGCAATAGAACTTCTATAAAGGAAAAAATCCTCTCATGATGCATCTTTGTCATACCATTACAGAGGAATAATAAAACAGGTATATGGTACTCCAAAATCTGCTGAGAAATAGTCCTGGATTTGTTTACTTATTTGTATAATCAGCAGCTTAAAAATGGTTTAGCTTCTCCTTTTTATCTTTTCTGAAGAAATCTTAAAATCATAGAACCACAGAATCATAGATCGTAGAATGGTTTGTGTTGGTTGTAAGGAACCTTAAAGGTCATGCAGTTTCAACCATACTGACATTGGCCATGACACTTTCCACTAGATCAGGTTGCTCAAAGCCCCATTGACCTGGCCTTGAACACTTCCAGGGAAGAGGCAACTGAACTTCTCTGGGCAACCTGTTCCAGTGTATTTCTTCTTAGTATGTAATCTGAATATACCTTCTCTCCATTTAAAACCATTACCCCTCATCCTATCAATATACTCCTTGATTACAAGCCCCTCCCCATCTTCCCTGTAGGCCCACTTTAAGTACTGAAAGGCTACAACAAGGTCTCCCTGGACCCTTCTCTTCTCCAGGCTGAAAAACCCTAACTTCTTAATCTTGTCTGCATAGGGGAGGTGCTCTATCCCTCTCATCTTTATGTGGCCCTCCTTTCAATGCTATCCAACAGGTCCATGTCTTTCCTGTGCTAAGGACTCTAGAGCTGGACACAGTACTCCAGGTGAGGTCTCACGAGAGCAGAATAGAGGGGGAGAATCACCTCCCTTGACCTGCTGGCCATACTTCTCTTGATGCAACCCAGGATACAATTGGCTTTCTGGGTTGCAAGCATACATTGCTGGCTCATACTCAGTTTTTCATCCACTAGTTCCCCGTAGTCCTTTTTTCCAGGGCTGCTCTCCATCCACTCATTGCCCTGCCTGTACTTGTGCTTGGGACTGCTCCAGATCAAGTTCAGGAATTGATACTTGGCCTCATTGGACTTCATGAAATTTGCGTGGACCCACCTCTCAAGCCTGTCAAGTTCTCCCTGGATGGGAAACCTTTCCTCCAATTTGTCAACTGCACCACACAGTATGGCTGGAAAATTTAGTGAGGGTGCACTTAATCCCACTGCTCATGTCACCACCAAAGATGTTAAATAATGCTGGTTCCAATACCGACCTTTGAGGAACAGCATTTGTCACTGGTCTCCACTCAGATGCTGACCAACACCATGAACCACCAAGTGATAAATCTGTAAAATCCATGTCTTTCCAATTTAGAGACAAGGATGTTGAGTAGGATAGTGTCAAATGCTTTGCACATGCCTGAGAAGATGACATCAGGTACTTTTTCTTTGTCCATCAACACTTTAAGCTTGTAATTTTGTTCTTCATAGAATAAAAATATAAGAAACATAAAAACTCAGCAGGGCTCAAAAGGCTCAGACACAAAACACCACCGTTGAAAAACGAAATCATTAAAATCCATTCTTGGATACTATAAAGCATGAAAGCTTCTCTAAATTTACTTTTTATTGAGCTAATTTAAATTTCTCACCAAGGTATTGCAATAATTCATAAAAATTAACAATGTAGTTAGTCTTGTTCCTGTTTAAAAATTTACTTAAATTTTAGGATTAGCTCAAAGTCTTCAAAAGCTTCTGTGTGTTAGCTTTTACTGTCAGACAATACATCAAAGAAAACATAAAATAGCAAGCAAGCAACTGACTCTTTGGTGTTGATAACAAGTGCCTTTTATAAATACATTAATGATGGAGATAGTGTTTTTCACTCAGTATGCACTGAGGCATAATGAATTTAGGGCCCCAAGCTGAAATATATTTTCCTCCAGAAAGCATAGTCATTTAAACAAGCATTGATTTGTTACCTGATGTGTTGACACTTTATGATGAGTTTCTTCAGAGCCAACTTATCTTACTTTTCAGATAATAAATAAATGCACAAAGGAAAGAAAATAATACCTGCACACACAAACAAAATACACACCCTTTTTTTCTTTTTTAATGGAATACTATCATTATTGAATGCTGAGGTTGCTTAGGTGACACACAAGGACTCACAGAATTGCGAATAGACATTTATTAATCTTATTTTTATTTAGTAACGTAACCAATTATTAAGAATAAATACCTTTGTACATTTAGAAATACTTCAGTATGTCACTTGTGTGCATAAATTATATTGTATTGTATGATTATTCCTCCCAGGTACAGGAATAAATAAGTTCAGTTTTAAACATGCATCATTAATATATATGAATTTGCTCAAGATTGAAATACTGTCTTTATTTGCAGTGATGTAATCTTTTCATGGGCTTCCTAGAAATATATATATTTTAATATACAATCAACATTGATAAATATCATTAAATACTCAGTCATCTGGATAATTTTAAAAGTAATTTGTTCATTCTAAATAAGTCATTAAAGATCACTAGAGTGTCAATGAGGAATAAGAATCCTTCCAAGAAGAGGAGTCCCTTGATGAAAAAAATCTGGAGAAAAGTATGTCACAATCCTAAAACAGATGCACTAAATCTGTCTCTAGAGGAAACTTCCCTTTTTCATTGAATCTACAGAATAATCTAAACAATAAACTCAGATTAGAGTCATAACAGTTACAAGATTTAAACTCTGCGAAAACATGCTTCCAAAACAGATCCAGACTTTGTTTTCCTTTTCATTTGTTTTCCCCATTACTTCAAAGCACAAATTATGTTGAAAGACATGTAAATCACTCTAGGGAAGAGCATACACTGATTGACAGAAGACCAATCAATATTGTGCAAGCCTTATCTAAAGCCTCCAGTCTGAAAGCACTGCAGAAACACCCCCAGATCTCTCAAAATTTCTACCAGTTCTTTTTGTGTTAAAAGTATTTGCAGCCTGACCTTAGCTTATATACAATGAACTTACTCTTCTATTATCTGGGAATTAAATTGAATAAAATCATAAGCAAATACAAAAAGATACATATCTTTCCTTTATGTGCATGCACGTGTGTACACACATAATGTCACTTGTTTAATCAGCTTTAGGAACTGGCTGTTTTCTGCCACTTCTATGATTTTCCAGGTAGAATTACTGTAGCTTGCTTTTTACTCTATTTTATACAGTATTAAAAAAAATAAACAAACAAATAAAAAAAAAACCCTACCCCCCAGTGCTCATTAGGCAGCTGTGGAGGAAGTGAAGTAATCCTTACGTCCATGGAACAGCTTGTCTAGAGTCCAGGTTAAATAGTTGAGATAGATTTACTGAAGGAATGTTCTGCAAATATGATATTTGATTTAATAAACTGGTTTGGTGAGATTAAAATAGCATTTGAAACATAATAAGGAGGTACATTAAGAAGCTATGAAAGCTTTTTTAACTCAAGACTTTTTTTTCCCTATTTTCTAACCTTTTGCATTTTTATCTTTTCTCAAAATATTTTTCTCTCTCCCTCAATATCTCACTTTGTTCTTTTCTCTTCTTTCTAGATACTGTTCTGAGTGTTCTCTCCTTGGCTGTGTATTTTGCCCTGCTGCTTCTTTTGAAGTCAGTGGCAAATCTTTTATTGATTTCAGTGTGAGAAAGATCAGCTTTTACTCCTTTCCTTCTCTCCATTTTACCATCTGTAATAGCTGGTAGCAAAATCCCACTGACTTGTCTCTGATCTCTGAAGTGCTGGTACACCATGCTTTTGAGTTTTGATCCCAGTCAGATCATTTTTTTGACAGCCAGAACTGTATCAAAATAGAAGAACTATTGTGCTGAAAAAAAAAAAAAAAAACCCAGGGATTATAAACTATATTTTAATCTTTTCAACTAGTGCTGAGTGTTAAGATTTCTTGTGTAATGTGATCCCTATTTCTTAGTTGCTTATCTTCTTTCAGACATCATGCTCATGCTGTTCATTAATTTCACCCACTCAGTAAGACAAGCTGTAAAGAAGGCAGAGCAAGGCAGAAAGTAGTACCTCTTCAGTTTAGCTCATGGAATTTCTTCACCAACTATCTCAATAAAATTCAGGTGAAGAATTTGGGGATACTTATATTGATATGACTTACAACAACAGAAGATATAAAAACCAACACTGTTACTTGCAATGATTGATTTCTATGTCTCACAATAGTAAAGATAAACATAGCACGATACCATGTTCTTATGTTCTGCTTGATACCTTTTTTAATTATTTGCTTTATTATCTAGTTATTAGAAGGAGAAACTTTATCATGATTAAACAATTTACCTTAAATACAGAGGGCTAAGTTTGGCCTTAGGCATAGAACCTGATCATCTTACATTTAATCTGAAATGTATTTAATTTACTTGCATGTCTATATCTATATATGTGTATATATAGGTGCACAGAAATCTATGCATATGTATGTATACACAAATGTAAGAGAGAGATAAACCATGAACAAGTAGTACTGTCTGTCTTTGAGAACTGTGAGAACATTTTCAGTTAAATGTGACAGCTTGTGGTGACCATAGGACTTACCAACGTCTAAAGTTATTTGTGAAGGCATTGTTTAATGAAGGCAAGATTTCTTTCATGGTATTAATTTACAGTGTCTGCAATAAAAAAAAATAAAAAAAATAAAAAAAAAAAAACAACCACACAACCAACCAAAAACCAAACACAACATACCTCAACTGAGGAAGTAAGAAAGAGGTAATCTTGCATGCCTCCTAAAATCTTACAAAGAGGAACCACTTATCTGAACACTTGAAATCTTAAAAGTATATAATTATAGTCATGTTGGATGAAGCTTCTTATGTCAATTCATACCAAATTCAATTGATATATTACCATGTTTCTTTTCTGAATGATTTTTATATACTGTAAAAATGCATGACACAAAATCAAAACATGAAATGAAGTTAAAAATATTTAACTAACATGCATTTTCACTGAATGAATGTGTCTCTTATGCATCCATGAACTATTTATTGTATGGAAAAACACATGATATAATTTTCAAAAATTGCAATAGACATATATAAATAGACATATTCTTAGAATAAAATATTTTTTAAAATAATCCAGAATGAAGAATAAATTCTATCATTTACAAATGCAAGTGACACTGCCACAGGAGATGTGTGACTGTTTCTGATCTCCTCCCCCCCAAAATAATGTCAGTCTATTATAAATAAAAGAATCAAAGAAAGTATTTAAAAATTAAGGCTCAAAGAACTATTTCTACTTAGCTTAACAAAGTAGCAGCTGAAGAATAGATTAAGCAATGTAGATGGATAAAATAAATTTGAACTTTCTTTTATTTGTGTCAGAAATAGACTGAAATCCACTGTCAAGAATACAAAATGCAGAAAATTCAGCTGAAAGTTGAGTTTACTGTAAGATTAAACATGGACCACCTTATGGAAGGATGTAACAGTATCTTTAGCAAAGGAACCTTTTAGCTATGATTGCATATTTTAAGAAGAGTCTTTAAATCAAAAGCAACCTGGGATTTCTTCAGTGAAGCCTAAAGATCGAGGACATTCAGAACAACATACTAAATAGGCATGTCTCCTAGCTTTTTAATTAATAGAGTCTAGAGCCAAGGCTGATAAATACTAACAATTTATTGACAGATAGTTACATCTTTGATACTAACTGAATTCACTTTCTTGTCAAATGATACATGAAAGACTGTCTATATCTTCAGATGACTTCATTATACATGGATTTTATGAGCATATCACTAATAATTCTGTGTTTTTCAAGACCCAGAAAGGATAAAAAGGATTCAGTTCTTCTTTTAAGATCAACAAAACATAATTGTTGACAATGATTCTTCACCACATTCTGTCTTTAAGGGATGCTGTCATTACTGGAAAAAATATTACCAAGCTTAAAAGGGCTGATAACTTCAAGAAAGCTTTTGGAAACCTCATATGACAACCAGGACAGTTCCATCATGTTCTGTATGTCTATACTGTGTGACAAAATTAGGAAATAGTTCTGTCATGAAGAAATAGTTCAGCTTCTGAGATCCTGTAATATCATTATTTGTGATTCTTCCATGAATATGTCAGTGGTACTCCTTGTACCATTTCTGTTGCTGTTTCCAGGTTTTCTGAATATTTCTGGGGTTTTTAACAAGGTTCTTATAGTAATGCATTATCATGAATTTCACATTATGAGGGGTATCTAAATTCACTGGAACTATACAGGTTCTTTGCTAAAAAGTTCATATTATTGATTTCTCTTTTTAAAAAATAATTCTTAAATAAAGAACTTCTTATTTTTTTAACAACATATAAGCATCATTTTTAAGAATCAGGAATATAGCATGGTGGTCCAAGCCTACCAGAATAATATAAGCAAATAAAGTTGTTATTCTGCCATAAGAATCAAGCCGATAGCTGAACTCTCTGGTAATCTCATAACTAAAACTTGACCTGGTCACTTATAAACTGATTTACAACACATTGCTTTTGTTATTTTCTCTTGCCTTTTATTGTTTCCACTACTCATGTCAAGAAATTGTACTTGATTTGCCTGTAGGCAGGTCCTATCTCCAGTGTATGGCAATCAGAGTATTAAATAACTTCCTGTTTCAGCAGGAATTTTTTTTTTTTTTTTAATTTTAGGTAACAACTTACTCCTTGTCTCTGAAGACACTCTGAGCTTGACTTTCAACATATAATTTTGAGCATTAAGTTGGGATCAGTTAAGCAAAAAAATGCATGTTCAAACAAACAAGAAAATAATTCTAATGAAAATTAAAATAATGTATCATTACTCTGTAGTTCCTATGAAGTGCAATTTACATGTCATGTTTTTGCAATTTATCAGACTTTTTACATATTCAAGGGGAGGGACCTGAACTACTTGCTAATCAACCATATATATAAAAGAGATCAGTGTATTATTGTTTCTGTGACACAAACCAAGCTTTTAACAGTATTTCATGTCTTCTTTTGCTTTTAGATACTTTCTTCCAGAATAAGAAGAAAATTTAGAATAAAGATGTATTTGGTTTAAATGGAAAGATTTTAGTCAGGGGGAGGCTTCAGGAGTGCCCTCTATGAGCAGGGGCAGGGCCTGCCCCATGACACATACAGCTGGTTCCAGATAGTTCTAGTCAGCACCAATGGTCCCACCACAGGACACAGCTGAGCCTGTCAGCCAAATTGACATGAGAGAAACAGTACTTGCAGACACTGAGGTGAAGTTCATGAGGAAGGAGAGGGAAGAGGTGCTCCATGTGCCAGAGAAGAGATTCCCCTGCAGCTTGTGGAGAAGACAATGCTGAAACAGGTATCCACACTTCAGGCCATGGAGGACCCCATACTGGAGCAGATGTATATGCCCTGAAGATGCAGCCCATGGGGAGAAGCCCATACAGAAAGAGGATTTCTGTCAGAACCTGTGGCCCACAGGACCTATCCATGCTGGAGTAGTCTGTGCCTGAAGAACCATGCCCCCTGGAAAGCCCTGTGCTGGAGCAGTTCTTGAAGAACTGCAGCCTGTGGAAGAATCCATACTGGACCAGTTTGTGAAGGACTGTATCCTATGGGAGACGTGAAGCAGCAGGGATGAACTGACCACAATTCCCCATTCCCCACTTCCCCTTGGGAGCTTTTTGGTAAATGGTCACAATGCACAGAATAGAATCATAGACTCATTTTGGTTGGAAGAGACCTTTAAATTCATCAAGTCCAAACATTAACCCAGCACTGCCAGGTCATCACTGGGCTGCATCAAAAAAAGTGTGGCTGGCTGATCAAGAGAGGTGATTCTACCACTCTACTCTGCTCTGGTGAGACCTCACCCACAATACTGCATCCAGCTCTGGAGCCCTCAGCACAGGAAGGACATGGACCTGATGAAGCGGGTCCAGAGGAGGGCCACAAACATGATCAGGGAGCTGGAGCACCTCTCCTATGAGGACATGCTGAGGGAGCTGGCATTGTTCAGCCTGAAGAAGAGAAGGTCCAGGGGAGACCTAATAGCCACCTTCCAGTACCTGAAGGGAGCTTATAAAAAGACTGGAGATGACCTGTTTACAAAGGCCTGTAGTGAAAGGACATGGGGTAATGGTTTTAAATTAGAAAGAAGTGGATTTAGATTAGAATTAAGAAGGAAGTTCTTTACCAAGAGAGTGGTGGAGCACTGGAACAGGTTGCCCAGGGAGGTGGTTGAGGCCCCATCCCTGGATACATTCAAGGTGGGGCTTGACAGAGCTCTAAGCAACCTGTTTAGATGTTGAAGGTGTCCCTGTTCTCAGCAGGGGGGTTGGACTAGGTGACCTCTAGAGGTTCCTTCCAACCCAGACATTTCTATGTTTCTATCACTAGATCATAACCCTAAGCGCCACATCTACACATCTTTTTAATAACTCCAGAGATGGTGACTGGGCAGCCTGTTCCAATGCTTGACAGCCCTTTCTGTGAATAAATTTTTCCTAATATGCAATCTAAACATCCCCTGGTGCAACTTGAGGCCATTTCCCCTTGTCCTATCACTTGTAACATGGGAGAATACCCTACCTTGTTACAGCCTCCTTTCAGGGAGCTGTAGAAGGTGATAAGGTCTCTCCTAAGAGTCATCAACTGCTCTTCATAAGACTTGTTCTACAGACCCTTCACCAGCTTCATTGCTGTCCCTTGGACAGGCTCTAGCCTCTCAATGAGGACATTGGAGTGAGGGGGCCAAAACTGAACACAGTACTAGAGGTGTGGCCTCAACAGTGTCAAGTACAGACGGACAAACCCTTCCATAGTCCTTCTAATCATGCTATTTCTGATAAAAGCCGGGATGATATTGGCCTTCTCAGCCACTTGGGCACATTGCTGGCTCATATTCAGACAGCTGTCAGCTAATGCCCTTTTAGGCCTGACAGGATTCCAGCCACTCTTCCCAAAGCCTATACCATTACATGGGGTTGTTGTGACCCAAGTGCAGGATCTGGCATTTAGCCTTTTTGAGCTTATGGCCTTGGCCCATCAATCCAGCCTGTCCAGATCCCTCTGTATAGCCTTCCTACTCTCAAGCAGATCAACACACTTGCTTAAGTTGGTATCATCTGCAGACTTACTGAGGGTGCATTTGATCCCTTTGTCTACATGATTGACAGAGATATTAAACAGAACAGGCCCTGATACTGAGTCCTGGGGAACATCACTTCTGACTGGTCACCAATGGGTTTTAATTCCATTAGCTGCAACTCTTTTGGCCTGACCATCCAGCCTGAAGGAACCAGCATGTACTGAGTGTAGACTGCATGGGACTTCTAGACAGTTAAAGAATAGATGTCACTTTTTTGGTAGTGTAGAGTTAAAAAAAATCTACAACACAGCTATAGGATAGTTAGGACTGTTCTGTAGCAAATTTTCGAAGGATAAGGGACACCTAAAGTTCTTTGCTGTATTGCTTGTCACAGTCTAGAATAAAGTACAGACTTAGATGGAACTTTAGTAAAGCCAAGTATATATGTTTTGGAGATATATAGATTTTTCCTGGACTACTGCCACAACTGGAATAACAAAATGGAATAAATAAGGTTTGTAGACTTCAGCTGTTTGGGCAATTAAGCTGTACATAAAGTGCTAGATGGTTTGTCTTTTAACAGAATTTCTTTGGAACTTTATTGATTAGGTTTTCAGAACTGAAAATTAACATAAGGAAACAGCAGTCTATTTATGATTTCTTTACAATTAAGTGTAGCTGCTATATATAATATACATAAATTTTCCTACATGGGTTTTAGGGAATAAAGCTGTTTGAATCTGAATTATATGACATATATTAGACTAATATACACAGTTCTAGAGAACATAACAGGAGGTAATTCACCCTTAACTTCTATCCCTGTAGGTCAATTAAAAGAACTAATATTCACTTGTTATCTCTGAAGAGGGCATTTCACCAAGTTTCAGCTCAAAAATTATTCCTAGCATGGAAACAATACATGTAAGCTAATTCTAATATATTGAGTGAGATTCTTCTTAAAAGAAAATGCAGTGAATATTTCCATTGAAATCAATCAAGTATGTGGACATGTATTTGTAGGAAAAAAAAAGAACTCATTATTTACAAGTCTAAATGAAATAAAATGTATTTACAGCTTAGTTTTAGTATCTCTTCCTATATCAGAAAAAGCTCAGCCATTATTTATAACTTGTGTAATAGCTGATCTGTACATGACTGTATTATGTTCCTGGTATTACAACATGTCTCTGATATTCTAAATTGTAATAAGGCCATTCTGAAGGCTATTGCACTTCTGAGAGGATATCTCCCACACTCAATGTCTAATTATGCCTTTGATTAAAATTAGTGTAAGGAAATTGATTATTTAGTTCTAGAGGTATAACTAAGAACAGTTAATAGTTCATTAAAAATTGAAATGGAAAAAAATATTTGATGTATTACTATATACACTTTCTCTTCTTGTGTCTAGGTGAAGTAAAATGAAATCAGGTATTAAACCATATTTTCTGTTCTTCTCTCAGCTGTCTGAACTAGAAGAAAGTTTCATCTTCTAATTGAGTAGGAGAAAAGGAAATTTTTAGGAAACATAGGAAAAAAAAAAGTATTTTTTGTTTGTTTGTTTTGCCTAGAAGCCAAGGTCATCAAAAAGTATTACACTGATCTGAAGAGAATAAGATACTCCCATCAAAGGCACATTTGCCTGTAGCCACAGACATGAAAGGCAAGTGACTAATCATGGGAGTTCATTGCCTGAGTTAATTTTTTTTAACTATTAGAAGAGAAGCTGCACAGCATAAAAGTAGTATCAAAGATGAAGGTCAGTTGGAATACTGTTGTACAAACACTTAAAAAGAAAACAGCTCCAATGTATTTTTAAAAATCAAAGATGCTTTTATACACTCACTAATAAAAGATGCCAAAGTGCTGTTAGTAGCAGATTTAAAGTGACTTTTGCTTGTGGTGATTAAACCCAGCAGGCGTGCTTGTTTTACAAACAGTATCTAACTCCTTTTGTGTATAATTCGTGGAGACACATAATGCATTTGCTATCACAGACAAAGAAATGCAAGAGCTTTCGTATCTTTCACATAACAGATCACTTTTAGGAGATGCTTGTAATGGAAAGTTTTCATCTGACTGACCAAAGCTATTAGAGTGAGGTCCCACACTACTGTTAACTGCCCTTCTTCTCCAGCTTTGAGATATTGCAATGGTAATAGTTAATTAGACAAGCACACATAGGAAAGTCTTTAGAAAAAAAAAAAAAAAA
>JANIJG010003591.1:0-32246 GCA_024611175.1 Megaceryle torquata
ACATATAATGTAATTTATATTATCTTTAAGATACATTTTAATATATAATATAGCAATATACATAATGTAAATACAAGTAATATTTATATTTATGCATATTCTTCTTCATGAAGCCATTATTTACCTCCTTAAAGGGAATGAAGTTCTGTTAAAATATAGGTGTTATTATCTGCAGTTATTACCGAGGACTAGAAATGTGATTATTTTGACATTATAACAGTCTATAAATATTTAAAGCATTAAACCCCAAAGAGGGTTAATGTAACACAGGAAAGTAACATTAGAAGTACTAGGATGAATTGTGGAATGGAAAAATGGAAAAAGTTTGAATATATTTTAATGTTGAATAATCTCCCAATAAGACAGAGTTGATACTGCATTACTTGATATTGTTTCAGTGACAATCCCAAAAGAGCATTCAAAATCTACTGAGTTAAAACATGTAAGATGAGAGACACATTATAATGTGAAACTTACTGCTTGCACAAGCTGCTATAAAGAGTCACTCACCCTAATACTAAGAGTATTGAGTTCAGCCTTATTAGTAACTGGCATAGTTGGAAATACGTGTTAGAAAAAAAAAAAAAAAAAAAAAAAAAAAAAAAAAAAAATTAAAAAAAAGGGTAAAAAAAAAAAAAAAAAAAAAAAAAAAAAAAAAAAAACCACCCACACACACAAAAAAAAAAGAAAGAAAGAAACAAAAACACACACAAAAAACCCAACCAAAACAAACAAAAAACCCACCACATCACATTGGTTTACATCTCTTAATTTTCACACCCTAATTATGGACACTTTCTTGGTCGTTCACTCCTTTTTCAAAACCAAGGCATACACCCTCTTCAGTGCCTGCTAAACTGGTAACACCTGTACACCACACCAGGGTATTAAACTGTTCATATCATTTTATCAATGCTGTTCAGATCTTTGTACAGGAAAGAGAAGTAACTGCCACTGCGGTGTGGTTTCTGACCTGCTTGTTAGCAGGTCAGCTAACTCAGGTGGATGATTCAGAGTTTTTAAGAATGCAAGCCGACAACATGCTCTAAATATTGGACTAAGCAATTTCAGGGTGCATATTTAGCTTACTGTCTTGATTCCTTTTTCTTTCAGGTTTTCTTGTTAAGAATGAAATACATTGTCTTAAAAAAGCTAATCGTAGACAGACAGCATTTATCTAAACCTGTAGTACACAATGCAGGCTCTACATGTGCAGGGAATGCTCTTAGTCTGGACATATGACATTGGCAATGCTAGAATCCTCACATAATCCTAACTACTTTTTCCTGGAGTCTCATTAAGCCCTCCCAAATTAAGCCATAAATTATATATGGGTACTTTCCATGTTAAATCCTTTGTTACCACTCAGAAATTTACTCTGTGGATTTTGAGAACATTATACTTGCTCACGATCTGTAGATGTCCCATATCCTTTAATACTTCCCTCCAAAGGGACGTCTGTACATCCAGGATTTTGAAAGGACCAACAGAAAGCCCTTCAGAGAGGTACAGTGTTCCAGGTGCTAGAGCAAGAAATGAGTAGGATGTTCAAATGTGTCTGACAAAGAGAAAAGTAGGAGAAAGGCAGCTCTCAAATTTCTGGGGCATTTTGAATTCAGGAGGAAGATGAAATGCTGAGGCAGTAGGTAGAAGGAAATTATTATTGAAACCTTCACAAAAGGTTTTGTATTTTTTCTATTTAGAGAATGTGATTTTCATAGTACAATAAACATCACTACATGGCGGATGAGGTCCCTGTCAGAAGGACAGAAGGTTGCCGAAGGCAGACCACTGCACTTTTTCATGATGTCATGAGAAAGGAACAAGAAGAGCTTAGTTGAGCAAGCTGAGCACAAGTAACCCACATTTCCTCCAGCAGTGGCAGTTCTTACCTTCCAATCTAAAAACTATGCTTTTTGTTCTTCATGCTTACCAGCATGTTGTCCTGCTAACCTATTCAACCCTGTCCCTTCTCTGTGATCCTCAAGCAGTTCACATCTTATTCAGACTGCTGAGATAACCCATACTTCTCTCTTCATCATTTTTGGATTGTTTTCCTACCTGAATCCCAGATTGCACGATAGGTATGATTGCTACTTACCCAACATTTGTTATAAAACCTGTGACAATATTTTTTTCCTCACTGCTCTACAAGAGGAAATACCATTCTATTTGAAATGCTGTGCTGTCAGCATAAGAGGTCTTTTAAAAGAGCTGAGAAGTATGCTGTCAGGAAAATGTTTCCAGGCCTACCTTTCCTCCCACATCCAACTGTGTTGAAATAATCAAATGCTATACCACCTATACTTGGGAAAGAGGATGACTAACAACAGCTAATTACTGCTCAATCTATTACCCTCGGCAGTTATTGGTCTGAATCACACCTGCTTGCACAGAGGGGCACAGTTTGCAGTGCAATGCTCTGCAGGCAACTTAATTTTCAGTCTTCCTTGGGAGGCAATGACTGGGCAAGGACTCCACATGCCAAGATCCTATCACAGAGGCTGCTACCACTGTATATGATGCAGCAGATGGCCTGAACACCCTGGCTCTGAGACTCCAGGTCAGCCATGTCTGGCTGGGGACCCTGGACCAGCCTATGTCATAAAGAAGGTGCTTACTAACTTCTTCCTGCTCCATCCCTCTGTAGCAGAGGCTGAATGTAGCTCAGTGATACTAGGTATTAGTTCCTGCTTTCCTCCCAGTTTGCTGCTGCAGTAGCAAAGAGTTGGCAGAGGGCCTTCTGTATCATACTTGATCTGTTGACACTTGCACAGTGCTAGGCTCTAACACTGTAGGAGCTTCCATCTGGAGAAATATGGTAGCCCTTCCTGCCTCCTCATTCCACTCCCTACGGAAAAACTCCCCCTTGTTTTCCCAAATTCTGGGCCAAATAAAATATACCAAAATAACACTGGAGGCAGAGGAGGAATCTCTTGCCTCAAACTTGGCCTCAGAGCAATACATGCAACCATTACTTGTCTCACAAATGAAGTCACATGGGTGGAATCCAGGCAGGGTTTAATCAGCAAGGACTGCAGGTTCACCCTGGCTGCTATGAAAACAGCTATCCTCCTTGTTTGTGGTGGACAGAATGACTGCTTTTGCCCATTTTCATGATAGGTTCAGTTAATGAGAGTCCAGGCATTATAGTCTTCAGCTGACTAACTTAAAACTCTAACTTTCTAGGAAAAAAAGGGCCAGAAGTTCTTGAACTGTGGTGGTATAGCTGCCTACTGGCCAATGTGCTGTGACATTTCATTATTGCATGGGGAAGAGGCAGGAAAGCAATACTTTCACTGGAATTGTTAGAGATCCTGCCTCACTCTTAAAGCTTTTTTTTTTTTTACTTCAAGGATGTTTTCGAGAGTAGTCGTAAAATTCTGCTGTATTCACATAATGTATTCAACACCTGATGTATGAGCCAGAGGGTGGCTTTCTATAGCATAACCTGTCCCCCACAAAGCAACCATTCTTTTCCTGCCTATGCAGAGCACAGCTCTTTCATAGGAAGCCTTTTGCATGTGGGGCAGAGATACTAAGCAGATTCTTTCTTACAATTCCTCGGTGTCATTCCAGGCTTGAGCCTGGAATTTATCATTCCAGCATCTCATCATTAGAGAAGCTGCAATTTGGTCCAGAATTGATGCTATAGTTTAGTACTGTTCTTTACTTAGGGGTAAAATACACATTGTTGTCAAGTTTCTGTCATCCCTTTCTCACCTGGGGCACCCTTAATGTGTCATACTCCTGCACAGTTAGCTTAATAGTGCAGTCCCTTTAAGAGAGACAGAGGGGCTTTCTCTAAAATGCAACTTCTCTGTTTGAAAAACATATTATTCAGTAAAACCATGTTTAATTTACCTTATTTCATATGGATTTTTATCCCTGTTTGCAGTGTCAAGACAGTATGTCTGGTGATAATGAATAGTCATGTACTATGTGCTGTAAGTTCAGCTCTTTTTTAGGGAGTTTTAGTCTCTTCCTGATTTCCATCTGCTTCCTGTTCTAACAAAGGCCATGTGGCTCTTCAGAGCCACCTATGCGCTGGTTGGGTGGGAAGTGAATGTTTTACATAGCGCTGTTCTTCTGAGGAAATTTCCATTTCATGTATTGGCTGAGAATGGGGTTACGGACCAGTAGCAGACACTTCTAGGATACATAACTTAAAGGCTAAAAGGGGTCATCACCACAGTCTGACTGAACACCCTATTTAACCCAAGATGTAGGACACTTGTTCTTTCAGTCCCATATGATAAGCCTAACTGGTTGAACCACATTGGAATCACAGAAGTGTCCAGTATCTGAATAAAGTGCCCTTCTGCAATTTATCTCCAGCTCTTGATGGGTGTTGTGAAATCGGCTAGCACAGGCAGCAAGCTAATTTATACCAGGTGAAGTGCTCAGCCTCCAATTTCTCCTCTTTTTTTTATGTTCCTCTCCTAATTGGGTATGGTTTACTATTCTCAGTAGATGCAAATTGCTAGCAAAAATGTATATATCAAATTTGTTATCTTATAAAGAAATTCTCTGTAATGGTCTAGCAGTCTCTCAATGGCAGCTTTATTTGGCAGATATCCAGGAAAGAACTTCATATTGGTAGCTAGGCTTTCATACTTGACCATAATGTGCTCTCACCTTTATACAGAAACACCTTTATACAGAAACACTTAAGTGCTGATCAGGAGACCCTTACTTGTGGATCTATCAGTTACCAACCACCTCTAGATCACAGCAATTCATAAAGTGTGCTCTGCATATCTACAGAGACTTCAAGGTAACAATTGCATGAACATTCATAGGATCATTGGTTAAGCAACAAGAGGAATAATGCTTTTTAAAAATCAAATAATAAAATATGCAGGAAATCCAGCACTTATCCACCTTTCCTGCCACACAAGTCCTTCTTCTCTTACAAAATTTCCACCTATGTGAACTCCAGGTTTCCTCAACTAATTCCTGACAGCCATGCTCAGGCTTTTGTATCCTATGCCCCACATTCTTTGGATTTTTCCTATAGATGTTATAGCTGAGATTTTTCACTTTTTTGCTTTTTTGTATCACATTCCTTTGCTCTTGCACCCAGCTCTTCCTGGTTAACTGGTTCTCCACCTCTTTGTGCCTTTCCATCCTGCCATCCCACCCTGGGTGGCATCACCACCTGCCCTCTCTGCTAAGCCTGCAAAGCCTTCATCAGTGGAGACCTTTAAGAACAGGTTAGACACACACTTACCAGAAATAGCATAAGTACAGTCATTCTGCCTACGGGCAGGAAGCCAATTAAAGGACTTGCCGAGGCCCCTTCCAGACCTACATCTTTCTGATTCTATTATCCTTTGCATTAGTGGGAAACAGTAATGGACCCACAAATCTTGGCACAAATATTTTCAGGTGATTGTTAGCATGAACTTTTGGGCTTGCAGCTGGAGAAACCCTTTTGGCTGCCTGCAGGGTAGGACAGGCTGCAGCTAGTGCCAGGACTCAGGCCTGCCATTTCAGCTTCAGCGATGACTTAAACATCTGAGCTTCTTCTCTCCATAAAGCTATCAAATTACTTTCATTTCCAGGCATTCTACATTTTCCAAGTACAATGACCATGGATACTTCTGATTATAATAGGGGTCTTTCCCTTGAACTTCCCTGTTAGTCATCAGCTATTCCTTTCCATTTTTATTTTAGATTGTTTGAGGCAAACGTCAGTGTTGTGCGCTAAAACCATGCAGCCCCTGCAGAGATCAATTGGACTGCAGATACAAGAATAGCAGAAACATTCTTTTGTTTGTATCCCATGTTTGTTTGTTGGTTTTTTTTGTTTTGTTTTCTCCTTGTCATGCCATTCTGATTATGTTGGTATTTGTTTTTTCTGGTAATTCTGCAGGTAATGTAGCTCCCCCCCACTCCACAGTACATCCTGCAGCCTTTTTGAGTTAACTCATCTTCCAATCAGCAGATGAATTTGCTGTCTGATGTACATTTAGGATATCCCAGTTAAGGAATCCAGCCCTTCTAGATTTTAACTTACTCTTGTATTAAATTCCTTGCTAAATAGCTTTATAAAGAGTTAAAAAAAATAAATTGCTCTACCGCATGTAAAGACATTGTAGAATGAATACCTCATTATACCCATCCAGCTGCAAATTGCTGTTATCTGTTCAGAACAATTAGCCTATTATACATCCCCTTAAAAATGATGCCAGCCCATCATCTTGGAGCCTGAAGTATAAAGCTATCCATTAACTTCCTTATACTTTAGATCAGCCTGCAAAATCAGTTTTGTGTTCCAGTATCCTTCACAATAGGGTTGCTCATTATCAGCTATCAGCTTTTGTGTTAGCAGTTCCACACTGAGTACAAAAAAGAAGCCAAAGGGTTTGCCTGTGGTTTTCTATTATTTTAAGCCCTCTGGACTGAACTTACATTAATATTGTTATTGGTGTACTTAAAATAATAGTGAAAAGAATAGATGACTGGAAAAAGGTGAGGTGGTTTGGGGAGGAGGAGGAAATGCCAGTGCTGCTGGAAAAACAATTTAAAAAAAAACCAACCCAGTGAGACACATTTTACGGCAAGCACCACTGACTTCTATGGAGTTGCTCCTTGAATTTTACTAAAAGAACTGAGAAGAGAGTAGAAATCTTACAGAGGTAGAAAACAGTTAAATTATATACAAAATTTCAAAGAAAACGGAACTTTGAAACATTCAGAAGTTTTCAGAACTCTGGTACAGACAGTTCAAAGCTGAAGAGGCTTTCAGGCCTCTGTAACCTTCTGAAGTAAATCCACAAGATCACTGGGCAGAGAATTCACAAAAAACATTTTCATTTTTGAATCTGAAACTCAAAAATCTGACTACTATATAGTTTCTTTAGGAAATTAGGTTGTCCCAGTGCTGTTGATCAGGTCTTTATTCACCTTTAAAGTACAACATGATGGGTACCTGTCAATCACAGCATTTCTTCTCTTTTTGCCTATTCCTTGAAAGTGTTTCAGGCTAGCCTTTAGTTTTGGAAGGAATTTTTAAGGGTAAAGTATGATTTGGTTTTTCAGTTGTACTCTATTTTGTTTCCTTATGTTCCTTTTTCTGCAGTTCAGTTTTCTGATTGTTTTTATTATCCATTGGCTCTCTGTTATGTTGGAACACAGGATCACCTCAGATAACACATTTAGGCAGGGACAAAAAACACTGAGAATAAAATCCTGTGATGTGAATGGAATTTATCTTCCCCATTGCTTCCAAAAAAAAGCTAATTGTTGTCACACCCTGCTCCACACCTGAGACAGAACACAGCAGGCTGCCCATACCAATGAGGATACTCCTTCATCTCCCAGTGCTGCTGGTAGCACCATCCCTCTCTGTGTACAAAGTTCCCCATCATGTCTACTTCAGGGCTATGGAAAGGTAAACTGTAACTTTTTTTTTAGGTAAGGGCTGGTAGAAGGACACACTGTCCTTCTCCCTCTGCTGCTGCTCATAGCAGGGATTGTTGGCAGCTCTAAGAAGCTGGCAGAAGCAGCCGGTCCATCTCTGTAAGGAAAAATGCCCAGGTGCTGGGAATTCGCCCAAGGGCCTGGGTCCCAGATGAGAGATGGAAATAGGAAGGAGTAGATGCAGTGCTTCAGGAGGGGATGGACACAGAAACCCATCCAGCAGTCCAACATAAAGGCAGCCCTTCCCCTAGGATATCCAACAGGCACTTCTATCCAGGCAGAAGCGCAACAGGGTTGTTTTTTCTTTTTCCTGTTTGATGGGTTGAATCGTTCATTTTCTCTGATTTATTATGGGGAAAAAAGCTGAAATTGAGACTCTTTCAGGAGAGCACCTGTGTTGTTCATTATCATAAGCTAGCAGGAAGCAAGACTGTCCTGTGATGGTAAAGAGCAAGAACCTTCCTCTATCAGCATCACTCTGGCCAAGCTGCTTGTAAAGCTATTCCACTTTCTTTCCTCCCTTTTTTTCCTTCCTGACCAATGGATGCACATTGCCAGCAGCCCTCAGTGATATGGGAAAACATCTGGTTGTGGTGTTTCAAATCAGGGAGTAGGTAGTGAAGGCTCGGAGCCTCTGACTACAGGTGACCAGGATAAAACACTGGTTTCTAAGGATGCTGTTTTCATTTGGATGGCTGGTGTTGTCTGACAAGAAAAATTTCTTAACCAATTTTCAGGGAAGAAGAACTGCTCCTGAAACAGTAATTCTGCTATAAAAAGAGGGAAAAACAGTGAGTCAGGATTAAATTTTATAGTTAGAAATAGTGAATTTTGGAACTCCCGTTTTCAGGCATCTATAAACTTATAGACCTCCAATACACTTTGTGCATGCTATGGATTATATCCTGGAAGAGACCATGAATCTCCTTTGCCTGTTTAGGTCATGGTGACCTTTTAATCCCTCCATGATAGGCAGTCCCAAATGCCTGCTAGAATCGGGCATCATGGACAGCATTTCCACAAGACTGGTGATGTTTGTGAGAAATGCTTTTATTATACTATTCCTTGGCTTCCACAGTCCAGGTTTGGGGTTTTTTTTCTTTTTGTAAAAAATATAACAAACCAAACCAAACTTCATATTAGTTAATGGGCATATTAAAAAAACAAACAAACAAACAAACAAACAAACAACAACAAAAAAAAACAAACAAAAAAACCCAAACCAAAACAAAAAAAACCCAAACAAACAAAAAAACCCAACAAACTATTTTCCTTTGGATGCAATTTTGCAATTATCTTCTAGCATAATGATAGATTTCACTAGGAAAAAATTCTGTTTATTCCAAAATAAACTGTTAGCATTCTAAGTAATTTCTGTGGGTTTCTATCTATTATACTCTAATCAGAACTATTTTTAGAATACCAGTGAATAATAATAATATTAGACAGCACTGATCTTTGAGACAATTTGAGACTCCAAGTTGAGTTTCTGCTAGAAAAGGGATTTCTGTTATAAAAAGCACCAACACAAATTTGCCCCTTTGTTACAGAGGCTGCCAGAGAGATCAAGGACTTAGAGGGCCTGCCATTTGAAGTCTCTTCAGTTTGAAAATGTACTGTCAGGGATCAGTATGGAGAAGCCTTTTGTTCTGCTGCTGGAGTGTTTGTAGATGAAAGGAGAATGCCTATTCCTGGGCCATCAACCTGACACTTTTCAAGACATGAAATTCACTTAGAACTAAGCATGGGAAAACAGACTGAAAAATAATGTGTTTTTTTTTTTCCTGTGCTTACTACCTTGAGGAGCATCCCCATCACTTTTTAAAGGAATATTGGTACATAATTAACCTACTGGCATGGAGGATTTACAGCATAAAGAGCAAACATTTGAAGTTGCATGAGCATGGCAGCTGAGTGAAAAGTTCTGAGGCTACATTATAGTCACTGGTCATGTTTCCATTTCCTTCAGTGTGTTTCAGTAAAGCCCTTAGAACTTCTGGAGCGCGGGTACTTGGTCACCTGTCACTAAGATGTGTCTCACAGAACCATGACCCTCGTAGACTTTTTAAAACATGAGCATAAGTATAAAGTTAGCTCTTATTACTTGAGCAACCCTTTCAGATCTCAGATGAAATACACAGGGTAAGACAGCGGAAAGAGGAAATATTTTTTAAGCCACTGAGAAGATTTTAGGTTTTTAATGTCTTTGACACCTTTTATTTATGCAATAGAAAATCCTTTTAAAATGTACTTTCTTCTGTAACACTGAAAAATTTAGTATGAAAGGATGGCTCATGGTAAACCTTCAGATTATGTTAGATTCTCCACACTCCTGGCCCCCTCACTTTACCTGTCATCCAAAACCCACATATATTCCTGACAAGGGGTGACTAACCTTATGCTTTTTCCTCTGTCCAGATTCCCAAGCACCTAGTGAAATTCACCACCTGATTATTTACTGTATACACTAAGAGCATTTTACTCACCATTGCAATTCAGCCACCTCTGGGATGAAAGACAATGTTTTACCTGAGAGATCTAAGCATGAAGTACTGAATATCATCTTCTTAATAAAACTAAGAGGGAATTTTAGACAGAGATTAATGACCACTCAAGAACGTTACTGGAATAAAGTGATTTACAAAGAAAGTGATGCAGGATTTTAACTGACACAATTAGTTAAGTGCCTGGTTTTACTTTTGAGCTGAAAGCCACAACCATATAAAACACTTCACCTGCTAAATAACACATTGCAGCCTGGCTCAAAGGAAAGTACTGTCAACATTGTTTTCTAATATTTTTTAGGAGAAGAGGGACTAACCCTGTCTGCATTTTGAGTATCTCATAAGAAGATTTTGTGCCTGGAGAAACAGACATAATAAATGACCATACTGATATACTCCCACCAGTAGGTGTCTGCCACAAAGTCTCTGCTTTGTGCCAGAGGAGCTGAATCAGTTATGGATCCCTGGGAAGCAAGGCTGTTATCAAGGGTAGCACCTTTGTCCCCTCTTGGCAGACCCCTTTGTCAACTAGGATGGACACACTGTCACTTGGAAATACCAATAATTTTATTCATGCATATGCAAGGAAGGGTTGGATCCTGCTCCTGTTACTTGATTTGAATGTGATCTAGTGGGTGAAGGAGTAAGTGGATACTTAATGGAGTAGATTCTGGCATCGTTTCTATCAGTGTTAATTTGAGGTGAATTTTTGACATCAAGTTATCAACTGTAAGCATACTGCAGTATAAATCAGAATAAAACATGACTCTGAAGTCCTAAATTTACCGTTGCTGCCTGTCAATGCTTTAAGAAGTATTTAAAAACATTTATAATCCCAGAAGACTAATTTAGCAACACCTCACCCTTACAAACCAAAAGTTAATTTCTGATGGGATACATAGTAGAATGCTGTTGATGCTCTCTGTTTTTTTCCCTTTCATTTATTTCCCTTACCTGGAGCCTGGTCTTCAGTGGACATAATGAATGACTTCAAGATGGGAGAAAAAAAAAATCCCCTTAACTTTCATAATCAGTAATGATGCCCCAGACCTTTTAAACAGATGACTTTGTGAGTAGCTTGCTATAGCCTGACTTTAGTAGCCAGGTGTCATGTTCAGGCACAAAATAATGCAGGTGATCACACAGCCTTGGCTTCCCTGTTCCCACAGGGATTGGCTGTGCAAGATGAAGAGCAGATGGATTGTTTGGTCACGTTACTCATTCGACTGACGCTCAGCTCTTTGTTTAATGCCTTGCTGCTTAAGATTGGAGTGGCCAATGCTCTGCAGATTTGAACCTGTTCTTCCTACCACATCAAAGGAATCTTGATACTAGGACAGATTTGGATCTCCCACCAGTTTTAACTGATATAAACTATGTGATAACTGTTATGAACTATGAGCAATAACTATGTTACTTAAGATCTCCAACCACCTAATATGAGCACTGATTTAGCCTGTAGTAAAAGAGCAACAAAGCTCATAATACTTTGAAACTAGTCAGTAAAATAATGATTGAGTGGCTGAAATATTATAAAAGAGATCAGAAACCTGGAAGTTTGACAAAATTTGTAGCTAATGTTGTATATTCAGTATCAGTCATTATACAAGTTAATACTGAGCACAGTGGAATGATCCTTTCTAGGGAGCTACTGTAACAAAAGTACTTATATTAAGAAGGATTTATAACTTAATTTCCCAGTGGTAATCAGAAACAGTCCTGTAGAAATACATGCAGTCATACTGGTGTAAAAGCCCAGAATTCATAATACAGGACAAAAGAAGATCATGTGTTTAGTGAATCCCTGCAATCTTTTTTTTTTTTTTTTCCATATTCCCTCATCTCACACGCACATCTGGTGTTGTAGAAACATTGTATTCAACAGTGGTAAAACGACAGTAGGGCCAAGAATAACAAATGAAAAATGAAAACACTGGGCCTTAATGCTGATCTCATATGGGTGTAAATCAGAGGGATTCCAGCAAAGCCTTTTGAACCACACCAGTGAAATATCTGCAACCTACTCAGAATCAGAACTGTAGAGACCAGTAATTTTCATCAAG
Organism: Megaceryle torquata; assembly: GCA_024611175.1. Classification (NCBI taxonomy): domain Eukaryota; kingdom Metazoa; phylum Chordata; class Aves; order Coraciiformes; family Cerylidae; genus Megaceryle; species Megaceryle torquata. The sequence continues at coordinate 11,996 of JANIJG010003591.1, forward strand.
TAAGACTCTACTAAGACCCATTGTCAGGTCTGAAATTGTCCTTTTCCACTGGGAAATTTTACTGCAAAAGTTCTTTAAAAGAGCTTCTTACAAATGTCACAAATGCTGAGGAAGTGACAAAGCTAAAGCAAAACCACTTTAGTAGCTCTTGTGTCTGCACCAGATAACGTAAAATACCTGTCAAACCAGATTAAGTGTAAGTTTTTTATTTGCCATCTGCAGCACAAAAAGGGAGTTTGACAGCAAATAAATATAAATTTTGCACATAGTTACTGGATTAGTACATGGTTGCTCTTAAGCTCTTTAAAGACAGAGACTGCCACTGACTGCCGGGTGGGTTGTCCTCAGTAACATGACCTTCTGAATAATATATAGTAATGCACTTTGTGTTTTTGGTCTTGACCTAAGACACTGCCATAACCACAGGATATGTAATGCTTGGCAATTTAACTAAATAGACTGTCTTTAAAATGTAAACAAATCTCATCTGCTTGTTGACAAAATTGTCTGAAGACACCAGACAGTAAAAACTCTTAGCCCCCATGTGTTGTAGAGAGATCCTAGCAGTGAGGAACGATGTATCCATAAATGTCTGTACAGAAACCATTTTTGATCCTGAAAATTCTGTTTTCCCTTGGAACTCCAGAGCGTGAAAGTACATTCAAGACACAGATCAAATAACTACATTAAATTTCCTAATCCCACCCTTCCACCATAAAAATTAATTATTTGGTCTTGTTGATGTATGCTTCTCAGAGCTAAATCACATCAAATCAGAACCACTGTAAAAACATGGGACTTCTCTTCACAGAGACACGATGCCAAAACAGCAGTAAATTTTGTATGATTGTCAGGTGCTGTTGTTTTAATTTCATCCCACTGTACTTGTATTTTTACCTCCTTAAATAACTTCTCCCTCCTCCCTCCTGTTTCAAATATTGGTGGAATCTCCCCCTTCCCTGCTGTCTCCCTTCAGGGCTGCTGTAAAGTTAACTGTAGACAGGAGGCTTTCTGTGGATCTAAAAAGGCTTTGTAGGAGGTATGGACTTTAGCTATTCCTCCATATGCTTTGCTTTTAAAACACTTCTTTGCAAATTACATCTTTCACTGTCTTGCAGTCATTGCTGCTTGAGTTGTCTGCTGTTCATCAGTACTTGGTGACAAAGCAGCCCACTGAGAGCGATGCTCTAGGTCCTGCCATGTGAAATCTCTCCTTGTTTTTCTACACTGTTCTTTAGGTGAGGATGCCCTTTTAATGTCCACTTTGCCAGATCTGTATGCTGCTTACTTTGTAAACAGAGGAATAATCTACCCAGGCTTGCCCCTTGTTTGACTTTGTATTCAATGAATATCAAGCCAAACAGTAGCTAGAATGTCTGACCTTAAAGACTGAAGTTCATAAAGAAACACTAAGATCTTGAGACAAAGGGTTTCATATTACTGGCTCCTGTGTCTTTCATTGATCAGATGCTTTACAACTGCTAGTGGGTTTCAAGGTTTATTTGGAAACTTTGTCAGAAGGGCAGAGATGGGGGAAGGGGAAGGGAGAGAGCAAGCAAGGATGAGGATTTCTTTTCTATTTACTGTGTGGCATTAAGATGGGAATAAACAAAGGTGGCAGAAGGGAATGCTATTAACATACCACTTCCCTATCTACCCCTCAGCTTATCGTTGGGTCACTTCTCTGCAGCAGTAGGTGGGGAGATGGGGGTGGACATTGGAAGGAGGGAGTGTACAAGAGAGGGAATGGGGGAGATGTTCTTAGTAGAGGATTTGTCCTCTTTTTGCAAAATTGATTCAACTCCAGCTGAAGCAAATGGGAGTGATCCAAATGTTAAGAATTAGTCTGTATGAGTAATCCATGATTGTGTTTGAGCTTCAAATTTCAGGCACTTGGGAAAACGTCATACAGGTGAAATGACACACAGGGAACTTCGCAGCATTTGTTCACAGCGTGCAAAATGTGCCCATGACAAGATCTGCTGCCATAGTCAGATTCAGGAAAGACAGTTCAAGCAGAGAGGAACATCAGGAAATGTACTGATACAGAAAGGGACAAGAAGGGAAGAACCTTATTTTGCCCAGTTCTCTAGGGCCAGATTCAGAAGAGACTTCCAGGAGAAAAGCAAAGGAACATGTAAGAGGGAGTCTTAATTAGATGACCTTTGCAAAGCTTTACCCTGGAAAATGTCTTTCAAAGCTGCCAGGCCCAGCAAGGGTGGGAAACACTGAGGAGGCCAAAGTCAGATACAGACCAAGGCCATAAGCACTGAAGTCAGTAGAAATATCCACAAGGAAATTTAGATAGTGGCAAGCTTTAGATTCAGAAGGATCACAGAAAATGTTTTGGTAATCACTGGAGGACTCATTAAAGAGGAATGTGTTATGACTCTCTAAAAGACCATGCAATGTTAACAACAATCATGTAATGGGGGGGTGTGCCTATGAGCCATGTACGTGTGTGCCTCCTGACCCACTGGTGTTGAAAAAGCTTCAAGCATCAGTCTGTCTTGAACTAATGAGACGAAAAGCAAGCATGAAGCAACCTGTAATTTCTGTAGGCTGTGGCTGAGGTGTTAAAGAGAGGGGGCGTATACTGGAATGCACATAACCCTTTTCTAACCTCTCACACCTTCCCCTGTAGAAGATAAGGATTGACATCGAAGTTATTTGTCCGCTTGAGCTCTCAAAGAGCTCAAGGAAGTGGCAGTCAGGCTGTAGTCTGTCTGAGCTCCCCGGTTCTTGAGCAGAATCTTCTCCTGCCAGGTCTGTGGTTAATTAATGTCCTTAAGCTACCTTTCCAGTGCAGATGTTTGACTAAAGAAGACAAAAATCCAACAGTCTAGCACCCAGGAAAGAGCGTTCAGGCTTCAGAAACTCTTCTCCCAATGGAACATGGTTTCATCAGTCCAAATCCTTCCTTTGAAAGCCAAAGCGAGTCTGGGCTGCTGGGATTTCTGGGAATTATCAGTAGCCACTTACATGAGATTCAGTCGGTGCTCAGGAGGTAAGCTTGATCTCACTATAGCCTGATCCACCTTTACTTTATTCTCACCTTGACTGTGGCTTATAACAACATTTCAAAAAGTTGGAGTGATAAAAGAACCATATTTTTTTTTTGTCTAGCATCTGTCCTGGCTTTCTAGAGCAAAGTAGTGATTCTCCCTCAAGGACAGACAGAAAATTCACACTTAGTCAGACTCTACGAAAATTACAGTCTGTGATCCAGACCCCCATTATCAATCCAAATACACAGAATATTATTTCTCCATTATTTCTCACACTTGCACCCCCACTGCCATTTTCACCTGTGCTAATGCAGACAGCCAGCAGTTCAAAACTCTCCAGTAATTCAACAGGAAAAATTCAGAGAGGAACAAGAGCACTTAGAGATCTATGAAATATAACCTATGAGGAAACTGCAAAGGAATTTTTGTTTTCTTAAATATAGAGAAGACTGAACAGAGACATGATAACAGTCCTCAAAAATGTAAACGACTGCAGCAAAGAGGGGGGAAATAATCTCTTCTCTCCCACATGAAGAGGATAAGAATAACAGCCTAAAATTGCACCAGGGACTTTTTTTTTTTTTTATATATTAGCAAAACCATTCTAGCGGTTAGGATGGTGTTACTGAAGCACTGGGATAGGCTGCCTTGGAAATCTCCACATCTGCAATGCTTTTGAAGCAGGCTGGAGCAATGTCAGTCATAATAGGACAGGTACCACTGACCTGCTGTACTCTTTGAACAGGAGAAGGAATGGGTAATGCATTAAAATCCCTTCTAGCCTTGTTTTCATGTAACTTAATGATTCACTGGATGAGTACATATTCATTTATCACTCTCTGTGAGAATTTTAGAAGTATTACGTGCATCTTTGTATTCTTTGTCTCCAGATCCTTCCTTAAGATTATTACTCTTCCAAAAACTAGGCTATGCACAGCGCTTCTCTCCTATAAAAGGTGAAGCTAGTCCTGCCAACCAGGAGCTATAACCTCACCATTAATTGAAAGATAATTGGACTAACGGTCCTAAAGAAATTACAAAAAAATGGGCATTTGGCTAGCTAGTCACTTGACTTCACTTTTGCAGTGGCATGCTCTACAGCATTGCTGAGGTTTGTGCTTTAAAGACAACCACCAGTGAAACACAGAAAATAGGACCTAGGACAAGCACAGTTAGCAGGGTCAGCCCCTGGCTGTTTCAGGCAGTCACATCAGATAATCCTTTTGGTAAACTCAGCAAACTGCATCTCCAGTCTGATTCAGTTGCTCGTCCTTGCTATTCTCACTGGCTGGCTTCTCCAGAAGATCAGCACTTAGGCAGCCAAGAATCTTCCTCTAATTTCTAAGCTAGCATTTTTTCTTGGCCCATTTATTAATTAGTTGCTGTGCTAATGCTGCATTTCCATCTCCTTAGAATTTTCCAGTTTAGTGCATATGTAGTTGGCATTGATATCCCTCTTGGTTGTCATTCCATAAGGCTAGGCAAGTCAGGCTCTTTTCATATCCTCTCAGAGAATCAGGGGAATGCACCCATAATAGACCAGCAGCACATTTCTTTCCTGATATAGTGAAGAGGTGGATCAAAATTATAGGGTGGAGAAAGGGTGTCTCAAAACCAAAACCAAACCATTTTTGTAACACAAAATCCCTCAATTTTGGCCAGCATACAAGGAGAACTCTGTCAGTTCTTCCTTCAATCCTGATCTGTGTGTTCCGGAACCCAGTACCAGAATCCAGCTCCTGAACACAGCTCCTGTCTGCTGCTGGGCCCAGACTGGGACTCTTCCGGTGCCTGCTCCACAGCATCAGTGGTGACGGTGACATAGTTGTCATCAGGGGGGGTTGGGTTGATACTGGTTTTGTATATGTTTATATATATTCCATTTTTATTATTATTCTTTTCATTTTCATTAAAGCTGTTCTAGTTTCCTTTTCTAATCACCAAGTCTCTCTCCCTTATTCCCTTTCCCTTCGAGGATGGAGACGGGTTAACAGAGAGCATCTGTTATAGGTCTAAGGGGCTGCCCTGACCCTAAACTGTGACAGATTTATTGTCTTCTTAATGCCTGGGAAGGGTTAAGAAGTGAAGTTGCCCTGCTATTTGCTCTGTTAGAAGTGTAGTTATCCTACAGGTTACGGTTCTTTCTTGAGTATCACGGCAAATCCAGGAGTGGTGGGAAAGTGCAATTCTTGCATCAGTCTTCACACAGTATAGCCTACTTTCTGCTGCCACCCGTGGCTACTGGCTAGCGCTGAAGGTCAAGAATTGCAACTCCTCTTCTCATATCCCCTTTGCAGAGGCCAGCCCCACTGGTGGCACCAGCACTGCAACGCTGTGGTTACACATTCTGCAGCAATGCTGCTTGAACTGGCTTGTCTCCACCCTTCTCCATTCCCAGCTGCTTTTTCCATTTCCCACCGGGTGCCCTCCCTGCTGCCAGCAGAAGTGTTTGTGCAGTTATGTGCACAACCAGGTCAGGGATCTGATCCCAGCCAAAAAAATAGCCTGCAAATTTAATTTTTTTTTTCCAGATGGAAGAAATTATTCTGTCTGTTTTCTTGGGTGGCTGCACACACACTTTGGCTGGCATAAGGGAGGGAAGAGGATGGGGATGGAAATAAGCAACCTTGCCATGCATGCTCCTCCTAAATGAATGTGGCTGATCCACAGAGCCTCCCTGCCACTCTCAGCTAGCATGGGCTGATATTGCAATGAAAATCACATACTTGTTCTTTGTCATGCCCCAGATGCTCCCCCCTCTCCTTTAAAGGAACACTCCTCTTTTCCCATCTGTGTTTAGTATGCATTATCAAAAAGACTCCCTAATCCATCAGTATCCATTAAACCAGACAGGTTTTAAAGATCTCCCACTTGCCTTGTGTTGTAAAAAGAGATTGGAAGAGAGTTTGGGAGCTGTTGAGTTTAAAACTGGTGAGTGCTGCCACTCATGTCATACAATCCCTTTTAGATGTTAGGCTGCATTTTCTATGCCTTAATCTTTGGGCCATTACAATGGTGCATTCTTGCATCATAATTAATAGTTACTGGGAAGTCAATTCCAAAAATGTAGTTTCTTTGTAATTGCATTTAGTAACATGTAAATCTTGGTTGTAACTGTGTTCTTTGAGGCACTCCTTTCTTGGGCAGCTTTTACAAATCAACTTAAAAAAACCCACTCCCTTCTCTTCTCACTTTTTTTGGCTCAGACCTTTGCTATTAGACAATTTCCAAGAGAAAATTTATTATTTTAAGTTTTCTCTTTCTAATGTGCTTGGCTCCAGACACTTCAAGGAAGGCTGATACAGCCATTAGTACTAATATGATCTGCAAGAAGACTGTTTCATGTTATACTGGGAGAGGACATTGGGAACCTGGTTTGATTGAAGTGCCTACAAGGACACAAAGGTTTCTGTATGTTTTGACTGTTTTCTATAGGTATTTCTGAGGACACAGTGCAAGACTATTACTCTCTGCAATACCTCTCTGGAAAGCGCATTAAAAAAAAAAGTCCCTAGCATAGCATTTAGATATATTAAGAAGTGACAGTTTTTAAAAGGCACGTTGTTATATATCTTCTTATATATCTATACATAGTCTTGTCTGAAATTTGTACACTGGTGATACTTGTTTATCTACTAAATAAAATGATAGATACCTCAGTACTATCAGACCCCTAGAAGATATTTTAGGCTTGTTTTTATGCTTATAGCACATATAGGAAATAATAAATAAATAAATTTTAAAAAGGCCAGACTTCATAGGTCATTTGCTGGAAGCCAGTTCACAAAGAAAAGCCACTACATCAAGTCCTTTTAACTTCCAGGAATGTCTCAACAAACACAGTGGACACCCACCTAATGTAAATTATCTATGAATACAAATATTTATGAATTGGTAAACTATAGAATCTTTCTATAGACTACACTAAGAAAAATAAATTAAAACAAGTGATTATTTATATTGACATCTGTGCAATAGTATACTTACAAGGAGATTTTAGTTAACATACAGATTCCCACCAGGACAGCAAGTCAACAGCAGAAGCAGATGTCTGCATTGGGGGTTAAATACTTCTTACATTTAAAAGAAAAGAAAACAAAAAACACCAAAACACTAAAACCCAAAAAGCCAACAGGTGCTGAAGTGGAGCAATGAATAGCCTCTTTCCTCTCACCTGCATTTCCAGGTAGGATTCAAGCAATCACTTCAGTGACAAGAAGACACAGGGATCTTAATTTTCATTCAAAAGTGGGAACTATGAGGGTGGCTTTTGATTGTAGAATCAGCCTCATGGTTCCTGATGGGCTTTTAGACTTAGGTCAAACCCTAAGGGTGAAATGAGCTGTATCCTAGCCCTGCTTTCCTACATGACATTAGCCTGGTCCCTAAGCACATCTCACTGCCTCAGCTCATATAGCTATAAGTTTAAAAAAAACAAAAACCAAAACCTATTTGAGAGGAATGCAGGGAGGCTGAATTCATCAGCACCTAGAAATGAACTCGCAGTACTAAGAACTGGTATTTTCATGGCAAAATGAGGCCTTTTGCTGTGAAGCATCAATGCAACAGGATCGTATACTGACAGACTTGTCAGCACTTTTAGTCAAGCTAGAGTGTTAGAACATGATTTGGGCTAAATTTTTTAAACAGAATATATTACTTACCATATATTTTCTATGCAACTGTAACCACAGAAATTGTCCTTCAAAAGCCAAACATACCTACCTGATCCACAGGTAGCATGGGGTAGCAGAGTTTCTCTAAAATCTAGAGAATTACTCTGATCTTTCTGCATGAGGATTCCACCTAATAATAATAACATATTTTTCTACACTGTGACTTGATTCTGGCTGCATACACTTTCATTCCAGTGTTATTCGTAGCCGCTTTTCACTTAAGCAAGAAACAAGATTTGCTTTCAGCTAAGACCAGACATATCAAATTCAACTAAAAATAGTGTTGCCAAGAAGAAAGGAAGGGCATTTTGGCTGGGGAGAAAAATGAGAAGATGGGAATATAGAGAGAGTAAAGTGCAAATTTTATCAGAGATACAACAATATCTTTGTAGCAGCAGCAGCTATCAGGCACAACTTTCTGGACCTAAACTCTTCAACTGGTAGATTTTCATCCATATGCTCAGCTGTGAGCTGGTGGGAGAGGGAGAGATCAGGATCGCTGCACAACCCATGCCAGGAACCTCTTGGTACACTGGCTGCATCACCACGTCCCAGCCCAAGTGAGCTCATGAGGCTCAGCTGGCCTCAGAGAGGTAGTGCAGACACATCATGAACACAACTGTCACGGAAAGTCTAAGAGGGACGCTTGTTCCACAGACTGCCCGGACAATGAAGAATTGGCGTGCCACCCCCTCTCTCACCCCCCAGCTGATGCCAAGACGAGTAGCCGTCCGCCGCCAGATGAATAGCAGGTCTGTTCCAGCAGCTGCGCGTCCCGGTCCAGTGAAGAGAGAGTCTCCAGGAGCGCAGAGTGCTCCGCTCTGTGCACCGTCTGCAGAGGAAGAAACCTGGGGGCAAAAGGATGGCCTCAGAAGGGGAGAGCATCAATCTTCAAGTGAGTCCATCTTGGGGAAATATCTGTGGGAGGGAGACGTGGGAGGGAAGATCCCCAGTCTGGGGGAAATATCCACTGTTCCTGACATTCTCTCCTCAGCTTTGGCAGCCAATTTCACTTGAAAACTCAGTGCTGCTTTTTTCCTCTGTTCTCCTTTGATGATAAGCTAGCAGCAAGATCTCTGCCTTGTTCTTCCAGAAGCTGTTTTGAGCCTTTTTCCAAAAGAGTAAGGGTAAGAAGAAGGGGTATTACTAAAAAGAGCTGCTTTTTGGGGAAGGTGTAGTAGCAGAGGCAAAGTTAGCCTTCAGCTCTCAGAAGGAGGCAGCACATACTTTACAGGCTTCAAAATCTGAGCTGTTCCTCATCTCACAAAGCCTTTCTCTGTTTGGCAGAAAGTGCTCCCAATCTGGAGAGGAAAAGAAATAAATACAGCAAATGCTGAGAGAGTGCAGAGGCCAGGGTTTCCTATGCAGGGTTTATTGAGAAACAAAAGGTCTTGGTGAAGCTCTTTCAGTTCTCTGTGTTCCTCTTCTGAATGTTTGTATTTTTTAAGAAGGGGGGTTCTTGTGCTCGGCGTGTGTTCTAGGAAAGGGCAACTACCCAAGGGTTTGGAAAAAGAAACTATTAGGGATGAAATGGAAGCAAAAGCCTAGATCACAAACACACATCAAACTTCAGAAGTTCAAGTCCGGATCTGTGCTTCAGACAATTATGGAGAAGGGTAGAATTGCCCAGGGCACAGCTTCCAGCCTTGTGTAGACTGACAGCAGGGTTCCAATATTGAAGCTGCTTTTTCTGTCTGTAATGGTCTCACCCATCCTTAGACTTGAAAGTGGGGAAGTCCCATTTTTTATTTCTTTTGCCTGTGTCAAAGAAACTCAAAGGGAAAAAATTGTACCTTGGAAATAATCAGAACTATCTTTAACTAGAAAGAACAACTGAGATTCCCTTATCCTGCAGAATGTATCTCCAAGACATGAGGTGCAGAGCAGCTTTTGAAGACCTGGGAACAGTTATGCTTAGATAAGAGACATGATAACTGGGGAAGATACACAGGTAGCTATAAGTTGGTGAAGATGTGCTCTATTTGGAATGGAGGAAGAGAGAGGTTAGTCTTTCTTAGAAATAGATAACAAGGGAAAAAATAAAGAATTCAGGGGAAAAGTACAGAATTCAGTATGCCAGGAACTGGGAGCAAAGGTCAAAGAGGGCAAGAAAATTATGCTAAATAAGTAAAATTAAGTCCTTGTATACTAAATCGCTCCACCCAATGGAAAATTTCAGGTCTATTGTGGATTTGAAGCCCAGGATTCATAGTTAAAAAAAATCAGCTTCACTAATTAAAATGCTCGTCAAGTTCTGAAAATTCTGGGGTTTAGTTTTTTTTTTTAAACCCACCTTGATATAAAGTGAAGAGATAAAAGTGATCCTCAGCATGTTCAACCTTTACAATACTCAAATAAAGAAGCCCATAAGGTCAAAGGTTCCTTGAGTTACAAAACTGTGAAGAACATACCTATCTCTAGAGCAGGAAGGTGTGGATTGTTTCTATCCACCTCTACATCAGTTACCACAAGAAAAGTAACGCTGCTGGGATCTTCTTTGTGACACCTTACAGAGATTTCGTGAAGCCACCAGACAGTACAAAATATAGGCGAATGCACACAGTTTCCTGCATGCTTATGACCAGGAAATACACAGTGCTAGCATGGGAGGGAAAGAGCATTACATATGACCATGTAAGTGTGACAGATGCACTTGACCCCTTAAGCAAACTAGCAGTAGTTTGGTTCAGGCTCCAAAAGAGGTAAAAGCTTAAGCCATAAATGGACCTAGAATGCCTCTAGTTTCAACCCATTCTCTGAAGACTCACAAGGGAACAGAGTGACACAGTGAGCATCGATGCATACAAGCTTGGAACATCGATCATGCAATTAACAGCTGAATAGTGGGTGGCTTTTCCAAGACTCATTTATCAAGGAACAAAGAAAGTTGTGGGTACAAGGAGTTTCATGCTTACCTTTCCCATCACATGTAATTTGACTATAAGCCAACTGTTTTATTCCATAAATATGACAGCTTGAGTGAGCCTTTTTTGAGCTTTCCCAGATAAGCAGCCTGGCTGCAGGACAGTGTTCTCCCCTTGAGGCTGAGATGCCTCTCAAGGTTGCTCCTTGAGGCAGAGAGACCTTTTACTAACAGCAGATCTTTGGTAAGCAACTGATAGTGTGCATAACCTTGTAGTATGGTAACTGATTTGTGCATTGGCAACTTTGGTTTTGTCTTGGTAACTTTAAATTGTGCCTTGGAAACTTTGATTCGTGACTTGGTAGCTTAGAATCATTGTTCAAATGATTGTGTTGCACAGTAAGAGTGAACCTTGCTGTCAAAACCTTGTTGAGTTGCACTTTTGCAACATCATATTAAAAACACTTTCACTAATAGCTTTGATTATGATTCTTTAAGTGATCTAAATCACCCATTCATGACAAATTGGTGGAGATGGCAGAATCCAAGTGAGGATTCACAACACACAGCTGAGACAAGCAGAGGGTCCTGGCCATGATGTGTGGTGAGAGGAGGAGTGATCAGTGGTAAGGGGAAAAAGAAAAAAAAGAAGCCTTTCAGTTGAAAGTACATTTAAAAGTCTCTTTTGAGTCCCTGCTTTGAGCACTGAAGGCAGAGCAGGTGTCTTCTTGGATGTTTCCAGCTGTGGGTTTATGAAGAGCTTGAGGGAATGTGCACTGCACACTCTGGGCTGGTAATGCATGACTCACTCCTCCTCAAAGAGCTTCTGGAAGAAGTAGCAGGAACAGTCATCTAAGTTAATGATGATACAATACAAAAGCAGGAATTTTTATCTACAGGGAGAGGGTCCTATGCCCAAAGCAGCTGCACAGTACTTACTAGCATTTCTTATACATTTACGTGGCCAGGCTAGACAGGTAACAATAGAATGAAAACAATATGAGCCTCTGGCCTAGCACAGGGGATAGCTAGAAGATATTTCAGATTTAAGAATGCTCTAAGGAGAACTGATCAGTCCCCCAACATTTCTCCTTATCCTAAAGCAGGAGAACAGGAGCTCATTCAGCAAAATTGAAAGCCTCTGCAACAGGAGACACTCCCTCACCCAGCGTGTCATCAGCCTGTGGAATTTGCCATCTCCTGAAGCAGGTTAGAAGGTCAAATATTAGAGCAAGCATTGAGAAGAGGTTGGGACATCCAGTAACAATATTTACAGTTATGCAAGCTAAAAAAGGTACTTCCAAATCCCATAAGCCAATAGCAGGATAAAAATAAATATACTTTTCAGTTCCCCATAGGCAAAGGCATAATTGCTGACCAGACTGCAAGGGGTATCTTACATTTGAGAAGTTATATACCAACTGTCCTAAGTGAGACCTAGAACTGCTTTTTAACAGAAAAAAAAAATCTCACATTAACCCGCTTTCTCCCTCACAAAAAGTCTCTTGTTTCAGAGGAATATGTTTTCCAGTTCTGATTTCTAGGAAGATCAACAAAACCTCAAACTGTGCACAGAGAGATGCTAAAAGTAAATGTTGCTAAACAGAAAAAAAAGCCACAAGGCTGTAGAAAAACCTCACCAGATCTATGCCAGCCAGCCAAGTGCGAAGACAAAAGATAAGACTTGAATTAAAATATGTTAATTAAAAAGATTAATTTATTTAAAGACAAAACTTTAACATGAATTAATTTGAATTATGCATTTTTCTTCCCAGACATCTCTATTTGTAGCTTTTAAGTGAAACTTTCACCTTCCTCTATTAAGGATCTGCCATTGATGAGAAACCAGTCAGGTAGACCAATAACCTTATGAGATATAAAAGAGAACATCCTGAGGTAACTGGGAACAGAAAAACACATTTGGGATAGAAACTAATAAAACAACCCAACAAGATCCCATCACTAATTTCTTTTTACTTCAGGAAGCAAAGATTTATAAACAGAAGTGTGGTTTTGATTTATCTGGCTGATCTATCTGCACTTCCTTATGCTTTTATTCCCCATGACTTTTGCTTCCAGCCTTTCCACAGAGATATGAGGGGGGGGGGGGGGGGTTGGAGGAGGAGGGAGACATACAAAACTGTTCTTTTCAACAGCAAAGGAGCCATTAAATCTGTATAGCTGTGTACCTCAGCTGCTGCAGTTCACGATCTGGCATCTTAACACAACCCCGTTTCATTGGTGATTTAAGCTAAAGTACCAGTCTTTGAATGGGAGTGGCTGAGACAACATCCGTTCCACCACTCCCACCACAGCAGCAGCAAGCTGGGGAAAGTCTGTGGACAGCTGAACTCAGTAACACTCAGACATTATTGCCACAGCTAAGTCTGTCAGAGCCCCAAATGAATATTTCAGAACAGAGCAAAGATCGGGACTGATACTAAATGGCTCCAGAGCTTTATTAAGTTTGTATTTTTATATTTTCTTATTCATGAATGGGTGCTATGTTCTGTATAAATTGGCATTTAAGGGATGTGCACTGGATGAATATCATCCATATTCATATTTGAAAAGAGGCTATATACTGTATGTTGTGTCTTTCTTTTTATAGTGTCTTGCTCTTTGGATAAAAAAACTTTACAGTCCTCTGGGACAAGAAACAGAAATAATACCTCACCATGTAGGGAATCATTCATACAACAAAAGTAAAAAAAGTAAACAGATAAAATAATCATTCTGGAAAACAGACTCTACACTGAGATTTTTGGCAGAAGCTGTTTGGTGGATATTTTGAATGCAAAATACATCTGCAGAAATAAAGACAGGTTTACAAGCAACTTGCAAGGAAAAAAAGATTTTAAATAATTGGCTAGTTTACTTCCAGTACTCATTTTTTTGCCAGATCTACAGCGTGAAGATTTTAGACAGGCAGATAAATAGGGTTAGCTCTAGGTGTGACAGTGTGGACTTTTCCAAAATGCCCACAAAACAAATGGAAAGTCCCACTTATCACTGTAAATCCCATCTCCCACATCCCACTTTCAGTCTTGGCCTGATGAGGGGTGCAGGAAGTGCATTCACAAATGGGTTAGACTTTTGGTTGGGGTTTTTTTTGTGGCTTTAACGTGTGTATTGAGGTTGTGTTGTGTTTACAAGTTCCTGGCATGGGCACTTGTTTGCCTACTTCTGCAGCAACAGACAGACTGGGCTTTCTAGTGCCATTGGACCTTTACTCTCCTTCAGTGATTTCCTAGAATGGTGGCTGCCTAATGTCACCAACTGAGCAGTGCCCCTGCCCCAGTGGCCTTCAGTAGCATTATTTGGGTTCTATAATATTGGCCTGGATAACAACGGTCTGCACTGAGAGAGAGAAGTTGTCTTTCAGAAAAACTCAACAGCTCCAGAAAGAGCCATTTCTGTGGCATCCCTGTATGGTGTGCAACTCAGCCATCAAGAGTTCTAGGAACTTATCTCACTATGTTTTTAAACTACAATTACTATCCCATTTACTACAGCCCCTCAAACAGGACCCCAGTCCCCACTCCCAGGGGTGCACTCCACTGCCTATGCCATTCATTTGACTTTGTTAAAGCTGGTTCAGAGAGCTACACTCGGAAAAAACTAACCACTTTTTGGCAGGATTAGTGTTCTGGTTTGCTGTCCTGCAGTGGCTCCTGGGAGGATCAGCCAGCTGCCAATGACTAGGACTGCATGGCCATGAGAGGATGTAGAGGCAGCAGGATCTCTCAGTGGCAACTACCCATAACTTCAGATCAGCTAGATGAAGGGTCAAATCTGAGTCTAGGTGTTAGAAAAAGCAGGAAAGGTCTAAACAGTAGCAATGATTGCTCTTCACTAGTAGATGTCACTGAGATGGCAAGATTTTGGACTACTACTTGAGAGTAAAGCCTTCCAGGGATAACTAGAAGCTTAGGCAGAGACTCACTGTGCCCTAGCTGGTCAAAAGACAGGTGTGAAATAGGGTATCATTCTTCGGAGCAAGAATGATCCTATATTATTCTCCCCCAGCTGCAAGGACCTGCAAGTGTACATAGCCTTATCTGTGCTTGTCCCAGAAACTGGTAACACACGCTAGAAGACAGACATCACAATCACAATGTACTGAGAAGACTTTTTCTTACTTTCAGTGCTAACTGGTCCTTTATTCTATAGTCAGATGTGGCTTTTCCCCTCTGTATGTTCCTTCTGCCCACTCTACCTGGACATGGCCAGTGTTCTCACTGAAGATGAATGTTCCATTACGCCCTTTCCAAACTTTTCATTGTGAGGAGCTGGACCCCAGGTTTTACTGTATCTGGGGAAAACGAGGCACATATGGAGTCAAATACACCCTTGGAGTCATCCCATGGAAGTCAATGCTCTAACACTGGAGGCTGATCTGTTACCTCACACTCCACCTTGCTGGGGAGTAGTGAAAGAAATGTAGTGAAAGAAAGTGGCTTTCTGAGAGAGGAAGCCTGGCCCCATGCTGCTCACTGGGCAGGCCCTGTCCATAGTGAAACCCTGCATATGAAGGCAGAGGAGAGAAAGGGGAGAAAGGGGATGTTAGTAGAGAGCATATCAAACAGAAAATTAGCCTGACTGACCCATCAGTCAGTGAATCTGCTCTCACTGAACCAAAGGACATACGGAAGCCTCCCACGAAAGACTACAAGGGACTGTTGTTAAATATGATTCTTCCACTGGGTTTAGGGTAGGATTAAGATAACCCTGCATCAGAAAGAAATAAGCAATGATAGTCATTTCCTCTCATGTATCTAAAAAGTTGGCCCCCAGTGCTATAAGCTACAGAAAAGAAGCCATGATGCCAGACAACAGTGGCTGCAGAGCATTCAGATGCTGGGCTCACTGTGGCAGAGAACAAACTGCCATACTAGTTGTGCCACCTCTTCAGCCTTGCATGGATGAGGGGTGCCCAGACCTCCCCAGGCTCCATGTGAGGCTCTGCTTGCAGTTGCACATAGGACCACAGCAACAGCTTATGCTGATCTACAACACACGACACTGGACATAGCAGTTTCACTCAGAGCTGGGGCTGTCATAATAGTAAATTATGGAACATTTTTCCCCCACCGCCTTGTAGGCCTGGTCCATTACAGACCAGAGTGCACAGCACCTCATTTCCATGTGTGATAACCACAGACAGAGCTCAGGTCACATCTAGAAACGGTTAAAGGTGAAAGGGAGGGGAAAAGTAATCAAGGAAGCCCAGGCATTTCCAAAGAGGAGGCTGGGAGGGAGAAAGGGAGTCACTTGGGTCAGTGTTGCTACCACCTTCCCTGAGGTAAGGGGAGAGAACCTCAGAAGTTAATAATAACAGATTTCTGTGCTTTATAGAGCTCATACAACTGAAGCAGGGGGAGCAGAGAGGGAGAAGAGCCCAGGAGGCATGAGGTCTCCCTGTGGGGGTTGGAAGAGGGTGAAGTGGCACAGGACCTAGGGTGACAAGATTGTACCTGCACAGCACTGGGGGCTGAAGGGGTGCTTGGAACTTTGCATGGTGGGGGCCCCATGCCCCACCAAGAGTGGCAGGAGGTCAGCAGGGCAGTGCTCTGTCTGAAGGATGAGGTCAGCCCACAGCTGCACCAAGCCAACCAAGGACAACCTTCATGCCACATTGTCAGCCTGGATGGGCCTGCTTGCGGCACCCACACATCAGCCACCAACGAGACTTCCTTTCACTCAATCCACCATCTCCTCCTCAGCCACAACCTTTAGGAGCACCATCTCACCATGTACCTGTTTCCCACATTGAGATGCAGATACCTCTCAGCCACACTTGTACCTTGCAGATCTGAGCGCATGAGGAGGGGGTTTTATTTAGTGAGTAATCATAAACCTGGTTATGGTGGTGCCAACACGTGGTTCTTGTGTCTGGCTAATGGCAAAACCCCCATCTGAGACATCTTTGTGTGTGAGAGTCCTCTGCAGCATGAAGTACCTGTTAAATCACAGCTAAATCGATTTTTGTGTCTTTTGTCAAAATGTTGCCATCCCCGGCTTCATTCTGGCTCATGCTTGATAGCTGAACCATGCACTTGCTTCTTTGCTTCTCTGTTCCCCCTCAGCCAATAAACAGAATATTGTAATCCTCTATGAGCACCTCTGCTCATTTAGCCACTAAAAGTAGAAGCCTTCAGCCTAAGTTACCTTTTCTTAGACTTCCTGAAAAAATATGTATTCATTTGCGATGTTTCTCTTCTGAAAGCCAAAAATGGGCAATGGTGTGCACATATAATAACCACACACAGAAATGGGAGCTTCTCCAACAACAAAAGGGTGCATGGGCTTTTTCACTGCCATTTCCCCATCCCCAGCTTGTGAGTAAAATGTTTATAAAACACTCTCTGAGGAAAGGCAATACAAGAATACTGTAATCCAGACTGCCCCAGGTATGTAAACACGTAACAGAAACACTTGAATTGGACATCAGAATGATGGAAAAGCCCATGTGCAGATGCTGTAAGATTCACATCACCAGTTACTTTACACTTTGACAGACTGCTTTGAACCAGGCAAATTATAATTCCTTGTCAAATTACATGAATCAGATGTGTGACTCTATAATTACAGCTGTGAAAACCATTATACTCAGGTTCTTAGAACTTTCTATCCAAAATAACCCTTGGGGAAGAAATTTCTCATGAAGCTGCTTAGGTCAAGGTTCAGCAAGTGCTGGAAATTCTAGGGGAATCCTGTCAGCAGGTTTAGAGAAATGAGAACAAAAAAAAAAGAGATTATGTACTGTTTTGTGAATTGTTCAGGCCCTTTTTTTTTTTTCTTTAGGTTTTTACTTTTTGCATATTTATGCATATGTGCAGGAGTGATGTGAATCTTACAGTGCCTGCACATGGGCTTTTCCATCATTCTGGTGTCCAATTCAAATGTTTCTGTTATGTGTTTACATACCTGGGGCAGTCCAGATTACAGTATTTTTGTATTGCCTTTTCTCAGAGAGAGTTTTATAAACATTTACTCACAAGCTAGGGATGGGGAAATGGCAGGGAAAATGCCCATTTCTCTTTGCACTCACACAACTCCAAATGCTATTTTGGGGTATTAAAGAAAAGTCCCAAATTTTCTGCAGACCTTAATTATGTGAGAAAAAGAACTACTCCTACCAATCTAACACAGGCCAAAGAACAACCAACCATTCTTCTGCAGCCCATGTTCTGCTGAAGGAATGTTTCTGCAGAAAATAACGACACAGCAGTACTTTGCACTCTCACAGGACTTGTGTGAGATCCAAGATCTGCTGCCCCTAGTTCTCCAAGTATTTTGTAAATATCAATGAATTTAATTTCAGAATCTCCAGGTGGAGCAAAAGGTGTTTTCCTGCCTGTTTTACAGATACTAGGTCAAGATGGAGGTGGTTAAATGACCATCGGTGTACCCAAGAACACAAGTAGAAAGTGACAGAAGCAGGAAGGAGAAACTAAGCATCTGTTTGGATGGGTGAAGTGCCACACAGCAGCTGTGTGTTCTGTGGTTTTAGCTGTACTTTTCACTGGATAAATTCTTAATCTTTTTTTTTTTTTAAGAAATTCTTAAAGATTGTTTCCTTTAGTCATCAGAAACCACTCTGTTACTTCACACACTGTAAGGAAGCACATTAATTGAAGCTGTCAATAAGAGAACAAACACATTTCTTTCCCTGCTGAATGTACCTTCAAGATCAATTTGAAACAAAATTTGACATGCTTTCAAAAGTTTGGGCACACAGCTGTGTTTGCACCTCTTTCTTGGTGGAGTTAGAGTCATGGTCAACCACACTGAAGTAGGAAGCAAACCCCAAAGCCAAAGTGAAACAAGCTAAATTACATTAAACAGAAATTCTGACTCAGAATGACCATACAGGCTCTCGATGTAACTATTCTACTTCAAGTTTGCACCTTTTTACAGGTGATTCAAGATGAAATGTTCCTGCATGTCCCTGTGTGATTTCAGGCTGTGGCCACACATTTTTGCTGACTGAACCTGAAGCTCTGAAGGGGGAGGTTGATCCTCGCCACCACCATCAATTATTATTGCTGCCTCAGTGCAACTGCTCAAAGTAATCATTCTATCAAGACTGTCTGGGCTAGGAAACCTTCATTACTGAGTGTGTAAGCTAACTCAGATCATTGTGAAAGAACTTGTTTAGGGAATATGCAATTATATCTTCTAAGGAAGAATTAAGTCCCCTGTCTCTACAAGTCTGGACAGAGACAGAAATAACAGCTCTAGATAGGCCTTTACCCATCTTATTTCAATGGGATAATTGTTTATATACTTGGATATTTTTTGGCTGGTCATGTTAGCTGAAGATATAATTCTTCTAGGATGATCAGAAGACCATAAGATATACAATCTGGGTTCTTCTTAAGTTAGATGTAAAGAAGAAAAACAGATTCCAACACAAATACAAACAAAATATTCCCACATAACAAACACCTGTTTTTTTTCATCTTTTACCCATGGTGATACCTTGACTGGCAATCCACACTGATCAGAGAGACATCCAGCAAAAGATTAATATGCTCCAAGAAAATATATTATGCTGCTCTTTCTTTTAACAGAAACAGATTTGAACTCCATCTTCATGTGCTAGATTCATGGAAGTTTATTCTGAATCAGTTCCTTAGCCAGACCCCATTTTTGGCGTGTGTCTGTGAAAAAGTTGCCAAAGGGAGTTGTGTGAAAGAGCTTTTACTTTGCTCTTAATGGCTCCACGTACAGTCTGAAGGAATCTGAAGCGCTCACAAAATGTGGTTTCCCCTCTGGTGTTTGCTGTTCAGCTGGCTCAGCAGCTCAACCATTTAAAACCATTGTGAGTGGCTTTAGCACTTGTGAAATAATACCAGCCTATTCAGATCCAGAGAGGGATGGGCAAAGTCCACCAGAACAATAAAAGCCCCTCTGCCCTCCCTCTCAGATGAGGAGCCAGCGTGCAATGGAGTTTGAAGGAGAAAACTACTCATATCCAGGTGCAGCTATACACATCTTGGTGGAAAGGCAAACGGGCCTACCAAAATAAAAAACCCAACATGTACTCAGAGGAGGCAGTATCTTCAGCATCCCAGAAAAAAATAATAAAAACAAACCAAGCAAACAAACAAAACAACAATCAAATAAAAAAAATACAAAACCCACCAAAACCCCCAAAAACTAAACAGAAAACAAACAAAAGAAACAACCCTAAAACAAACACAGTAAACCAACTACTTAAGTATAGGAAGCAAATCATGAAGGAGAGAAAAAAAAAAGAAAAAAGAGGAGTACAGTCCCAGAAGAGAGCTCCAGAGGAGGGTGGTCCTCAAAATGACAGATTATTAATGCTAGTCAGCCAAATGGGGGGAACAGATACAGAGAACTGAGAGTTCTGGAGGTCTCTGTCCCCAGAAACCAGAGAAGATGGAGCTCCCCACCTCATCCTAGACAGAGCTACTAAGTATAGTGAGAGGTGGGTTTCATCTCTGAGCTGATCTAATGCTCTGATAAAAAAAAAAAAAAAAAAAAAAAAAAAAAAAAAAAAAAAAAAAAAAAAAAAAAAAAGAGATAACTAAAGCCATCTCTGATGTGGACAGTGTTTCAGGCATGCTATAGATCTGTATCTTTATGCAGAGATTTGAACTCAGTATGAGGCTCAGACAGGCAGCTCGAGTATATGGCAACAGGTCTTGGAGTCTACTAATTAGGTTAGC
>JANIJG010003591.1:48397-59663 GCA_024611175.1 Megaceryle torquata
TTTTTTGTTTTGTTTTGTTTTGTTTGGTTTGGTTTTTTTGTTTTCCTTTTTTCCCCTGGTAGAGGCTCTCTTATTTCAGAAACATAGTTCTTGTATACCAAAAAAGCAAGAACAGGTAGTATAGATGACTATACAACACTTGTTTTCTACCTAGTCTAATATAGATTTATCCTTAGTTAACCTCTGACATCATCTTTAAAACACACCTTTGAAACATCTAGGGCGTTGGGGGGAATCTCTATGATGGTGTTAAAACATTGCAGCAGCTCATTCAAAGTGATTCTGGGCACTCCATTTATTTACCTGAGCAACCTTAAGTATCTTCATAGTAGGCCTAGCTTTGAGCAGAGAGTTGAACCAGATGACCTCCTAACGTCCTTTCCAATTTAAGTTATTCTCTTACATATGAAAATAAGGATAAGCAAATACATCTTAAAGTATTTTCTTTTTATCTCTTAAGAGTAAGGAAACATTTTAAATGCTCTCCTGTTTAACATATGCATCCTGATACAAATGCGTCTGCCAGGAGCACTTGCTTCTGCCACAGTGCCTGTGAAATATTACAATTAGCTTTAGTACCAGGAGCATCAGCACAGCACATCACATCTTGATACAAGCCCCATTAGCAAATGTGAAGCAGCATACTCTCATGCCCTTAGCATGATCCAGCACTCTGGATTCACTGGTGGTGGTATCTGGAGCGACTGTGAAGCTTGGCAAGGTCACAACTAACAGCAGAAGTGCAATGAAAGCTCACGTGGAAGGCAGTGTTGATGGGTGCCGATGCTGAAAGTGTCAAATATGCATGCCGTTGCTTTGAGTGGAGGATTGTACTTTCATAAGACTGGCCACAGAGGCACCCTCCCCTTGACAGAAATGCTGTTCTTCAGTACGTGAAATAATTATGAGATGAATATGAATTGAAAGTGCACTTCCTCTTGACCTACTTCCCAGGCAGAGAAGCACGACTTGATGCCCTCCTGTTTGGAAAGGTAAAATTATCTCTCTGCATTCCCTAGGCTCTGCCTAAGCATCTATTGTTTGGTACCAACCACATGGCTAATTACCATACCTACTATGCAGACTCTTAATGTTTTCCTTCCATTTCTTGTCAACACCCAAGCTGACTAACCAAACTGGTTTCTTTAGAGAGAAGTGTACCTGTTTACCCCGTCAATAAATACACCTCTTTTTTGTTTGTACTGTGAATGTAAACATTCAGAATGATAGCATCATCTGGCTTTGGGAAAGTGACTGATCGTTCTGAGGTGCTCTAGGACTGTATGCATCTGAATCCTGCCTTGTTAATTGAATAGACCTTTCTTTATTCACAAGGTTGCAGGAAGCATGTTTTCACTTCACCACAAAATGAATTACATACTCCATTAATATCAGTGAAGTTTGGCCGGGGCCCTGAGCCTTCACGTACAAGTCCCATAGCAGCTCAAGGTTTAGAACAAGACAGTAATGCCACTTCTGTGATAATCTCCTTACATTAAGAAGGTAATCTCCAGAACTATACTTTTGGTACCTTCCAGTCCCTTCATCAAGGTCTGTGGCTCTTATTCCGGTGTCTGTAAGAAAGTACAGAGGATGCCCCAGCACAGCTTTCAAAGCCACCAATTGTGTTGACTCTAAGAACTGCTGAGAGGCTTTGTTGGGTTTGGTCCTGGGAGTCCTTGGATTGACAGGATTGATTATTGCAGGCTATTTCCTCCTCCTGTGGAATCACTCCACAGTTCTTCCATCAGAAGTAACAGTTTGAAAGGGGAGAAGCTGCTGTGATTTTCTGCTCTGGATAAGCTTCCCACAACAACAAAAAAAACCCAAAAAACCAAACAACAACCCCCTCAAAAACCCCACCAACAAACCAACCAACCAAATCTGTTTGATGATACGGTCAGTTCATTATTTTCTAGATAACTGTCATAATGAACATTTTGCTGTAGTGGGGTTTTATTACTGCATCTGTGCTGTGAGAGCAAGCACCAGAAGTACAAAGAAGAAGAGAAAGCTGAGCAATATGGCAGACAGCAGGCTGTGGAGATTCCTAAATTAACACTGAGCCAAGTCAGTAAGTCTATGCAGCCCCACATACCATCATGCAGCTGTACCAATTTGGACTGGAAGCAGCAGAGTGCAGGGTGTTGCTAAATGATTGCTCAGTTAATCCATAACCTGGATAAACCACCCAGAGATAAGTGAGAGGTGATGGTATGTAAACTGACACAAGAACAACAAAAAAAATAAAACAAGCCAAACAGACAAAAGAAACCCAACTCTGTTCCAGCTTCACAGGTGGAAGTGTGAAAGAAGTGAATAAAATTTATGAGAAAATAATCTAATAACGGGTTGCAATTTTTCCCTGTTTATATGACACTAAAGAGGATACATTTTGCTGCAAAATTCACTCAAGATGAATTGTGAATCAGCGTACATGAATCACCTGCCAAACCCTTCAGTGCATCAGTGCTAATGTATAAAAATTCAAAAGTGCAGGTGCCATATGAACAGCCGGAGTGGAGCTGGCAGCACAGCTAGAGACAATGACCATTCCCAAATTCCTTCCTGGCCACGGATTGAGTTTTTCATCTCACCTTCCACATTAAGATGATGTATCTGAGTGATGCAACCTCTGGGACTGATCTGGATGTCCATCTGAGTTCTCTTGCCTTGTCAGCAATGATAACTTTATCCAGTTTGAGCATCTGTATAGTTAGGTATCACTAACTAAACTTCCTGTAACTACCAGGTGTGCCCAGTGACCAAGTTACAGTTCTAGATATGTCTAATCTCACAGGGAATTTTTTTTTTCCTGGGGGGGTTGTTGTCTTTTTTTTTTTTTTCTTCCAATGTACTGAAGTAACACTTCTCCCATGTGACAGTTTTGTTGTTAACAAGGATACTTAACAGGGAAACTCCTCGATGAGATTAATTCAGAGGAAACCAGTTGTTTCAAAGGCATTGTTTCAGTTGTCAAAGTAAGCACAGCTTCAGTTGAACTGGGCTCCCATTTTCTTAATTTATTCCTGCAGCCTAACAAAATGCATCTTTCTTAATTAATTACACCAGAGAAGGTTGTCTCAAATGTACATAAACCTAGCCTGACTTCCAGAAATGCTGAGGGTGTGCCAAATCTAACAAAGCCAGTAGGAGCTCTTAATCACTGCCCTTGGACAGCAACCCACACCCTGGCACTTCCCACTGAATGTCTGCTCCTATTAACCCCGAGAGGTCAGTGGAAGCTTTCTTCCCCACAGCTTCCAATAGAAATGCAGCTGGCCATCAAGTCAGGTACATGTCAAACAGGTCCCTGGCTGAAGCTAGTTGCAGCCAAAAGGCCATTCCACAGCCATTTGTTTAAATGTTGCTTTGGCTTCCCTTATGCAAAAAGCTTCCTGTGACACTTTAGATGTATCAGCATAATGAAGCTCAGTGTTTATTTCCATCTATCCTTTCAAGTGACTAGAAAGACCTCACAGAGTATAATTTTCAGAGAGCAGTATTTTGCTGTACTGTTGCCTGGAACAGCTGCCTAAGCAAAGTATTGTGGCCGAGAAGTTCCCACTGGTTATACTGGAAGTTCCAGCCTTGTTAGGCTCATTAAAAGGAGCTGCACTTAGCTTAATGGTTAGGAGAGACCACTATTAATCTCTAAGTGGAAAATTTATAAATCAGTTATTGCTTCCACAAGTCTGAGACAGAATGCTGGACCAGATGGGTAACAACAACAAGGTCTGACATGCCTTACCACTGTGATCAGAAACCAACCCATATGGGACACTAGCTAGGCGGGAACCAGCAATGTGATCTTCCTCCCCACATAGGCCTACTGTTTGCAGCACCTTCTTGCAAGCACAGCTTTGGCCACATGAGCTTTCATGGCAGACCACGAATGCTTACTAACTCATTTCTAGTCAATAACCTAGAAAGGCCTCAACACTTTTGGAAGCACCAAACTCCATTTTCTGGGACACTTGGTCTATTTTTGGGAGACTGTTCCCTAAGCTTTGTCACTTATGTCTTGAGGTAGAAAATGCTGGTGTATGTTCCTTCTTCAGCCAGATCTGAGACCAGTAGACCTTTGCCATTTAAGGCTATCCAGGACCACTCCCTTCAGTTGCTCTGAACAATTGTTTCTTAAACGGAAACAGGAGAATGAAGTCTATGCTTGCTTGCATTCTGTGTACTATCAGAAAGTGAGGTTGCACTGGATTTAGGTCAAGGCCGATTTTATTTCTAAAACGCTAAGAAATCTGACCTTTAGTATTGCTTTTACATAAAACTGAACAGCCACAGTGACAGCTGTATGAGGAACTGAGCCCAAAATTTAATACTTCAAGCTGTACTGTAATGTCCTTCCTGTGGTGCAGGGAAGAAAAATTTAAGACTGCAGAAGGCTACCATGACATCCAGGGCATAAAGTGTTAAAGCAGGACAGACAGTTGTAACTGAAGACAAAATTTACTGGAAGAATATATCAATTGGTGGTATTCAACAGTCAAAAGAATACAGTTTCTGGCTACAGTGATCATAAAAAAAAAATGAACAAGAGACAGTTTTACATGCATGAACAAATTCTGAAGTAGCTCTTTTTATGGAGCTCCCCTCCTGAGTTTTGTTATAAACTCTACTCACTGTTATCTTCCAGTCACAACTTACTGCGGGGTCTTGTGTATTATTTTACACAACATAAAACCACAAAATTAACTCTAAAGTAGATTATTAATAGAGGAAAAAAAGAGGGAGAGAGCACTCTATAGTTGCTGCATATTTCTTCTAGTGGGTGGATTCCTCCAACACTCTAACTTATATCAGGCATCTTTGAAGACTAAACAATTATGCTCTCTGAACAATTTGCCCTTAGATTCTATCCCTGCTCTGCAGCTCAGAGAAGTTTCCAAATTATACAACGCAATAACTCCCACCTTAGGGCTCTATCTAGAAAGCACAGAACTCCTTTTAGTCATAGCTATATCTAAATTCATAACCCACTGGAAAATATTGCTAGTATGTTAGCAGAGGCATAGGATAACCAATTGCACTGCACAAATTCTTGCTACCATCTTAATGAGGGAGCAACCCTGTGCATTTACAGCTGAGCACCACCTGCTGGTTACCTCATCTAATTTGGCTATTTCTCCTGCCACCCTCCTCCCAGTATTAAATCCTGAAAGCAGATTCTAGATTTTAGAAAGGTAGATGGATGCTGCATGGGACCTGAGATTTCAAAGCTGAGCTTCTGACCTCAGATAAATATGAAGCTGGAGGCAGCTGTGATGCCACAGCTGGAGCAGCTATCAGAGGGAGACAGAAACCCTGAAGCACCCTAACATGGAGAGTGGTGAGGCAGTAGCCATGCCTACTGCACCTACTCCCTACTTGTTCTCAGAAGCTAACACAAACTGAACTCCTCACTAATAGAAAGCAAAAGCAGTAGAGGTGGTCCTTTTTCTGTTGAATTTGTGTGCCTCATCTTCCTCATTTTAATTGACTACTGAACCATATGGTTTTGCCTTACTCTCTCCAGCATCTCCTAGTAATAAAATGCAAGTTAGTGATTTTTCTCACCTAGTTCCTCTGTTGCGCCAGGGACCACGTGATCCCAGTTTAACTACTTAATCCTGTTTGCCAGAAGGAATGGGCCTGTTACCTACTGCAACAAAATCAATATCCTGGCATTTCAATTTTGCCACTTTGACCTTATAAATTATCTTAATGGAGATGCTTTCAGAGCCACACTGTTGAAGTTAATTTAGCATTGCGAACTTGAGATGACCAATGATGAGTGGTTTAATTGTTTAACTTTCATTGAACTTAGTGGAAGTTG
This sequence comes from Megaceryle torquata, assembly GCA_024611175.1. Lineage (NCBI taxonomy): Eukaryota > Metazoa > Chordata > Aves > Coraciiformes > Cerylidae > Megaceryle > Megaceryle torquata. Next base: position 54,228 of record JANIJG010003591.1, read on the forward strand.
GATAGGGAAGTCCCAGCACCATTCTTCGGAAACAAGACACATTACCGGCCACCAGCTGTTTCACTTCTGATCTCTGCCCAACAGCAATTCACAGGTTATGTGTAATATTACCAGTGTACCAATGGCCATTTCTATAGCACACACTATCACCGCCCTGAATTTCGTGTGGCTATCTGTAACAGCACCATCAAGCTACAATGAAGGATGGAAAGAAAAATGAATAATAACATCTTATGAATCCTTCTGTCAACAAAGCAATCTATAAACCCAAACAGCAGGATGACCCCACCCTTGAAATTCCTCCAGGAAGACAAGGGAAAGCCAAACTTAATATTTCTAATTACCAAGGGAAACCTTCCACTCTATAACCACCTTAATCCTCCTCCCTTGGCTTTATGGTACATCCTCAGGCAGGGCCTTGGCCCAGGTTTCAATTAAATTATTAACAGGAACAATAGAATCAAAGTTTCCCAACTCAAATGTCTCAATTTGTTAAATCCATGTAAAGTAAGCCAACACTAGATACGCTGATTTCAGATTTTCCTCCTGCTCCCAGGGTTGTGTAAGGATGTTGCGTTGGACCTCTCCTTTGTTCTAAACATAGGTAGGGCTCCCTTGGTGACCCAGTTAGCTGTGCCCCAGGCTCCAGTGCTCTCTAGTGACAACACCTTTTGCCTGGGAATGCCAGGTCCCCAACAAGAGATGAACACCTGCCCAGAGCTTAACTACAGAGCTTGTACCATCTGTGTGACAGTGTTTGAGATCTTACTCTGTGTGGTTTGGAAAAATCTGCACCAGGATGAAAAAAAATAAACAAAATTGCTCTCTTGCAATCTTCTTCCTGCCTCCCCACTCCTTCATGCGCTCACACTGTCAGGATCAGCCTTCTGAAGCAGCCACCTCCAGGGACATGAGGATATCCCACAGAACTCCCACAGAGCCCAGTGCTGCTGCCTTTCTGGAAGGGAATTTACCATGTGGGCTTTTTTGTGCATTAGGGTCGGGGAGCTGGGTCTTGCACAAGGCTAGTTTCTTCCAGAATAAAGTTCCACAAACACAAATTGCAGCAGATGACATAACTGCTTAGCATAGTTACTTCCAATTTACTATATAGAGGCTGTAAGTTGCATACTCCGGTAAAGACAGCATGACTGGAACACACTTCCCCCTTTAGAGATGGTGTGGGAGGACAGCTGCCCATTTGCCCTGCACCAGCTGTGGCTTCCTTGGCCATCAGAACACTGTAGAAGAGGGTGGCAAAACACCCAGAGCACACACCACAGAACTATGCAGGAGAAAGAAGGTGAGGAACTCAGCAAGCAGAAGGCTCTCCCAGGTCTTTAAGGAGATCAGCAGGTTTATGTACACTAGGGAGTCTGTAGAAGTTGCTGTAAGGGAAACCCATGACTGAAGGAATGGACTTACACATTCAAAGACTGTTTTAAAAGTTCAAGTCTCACCCAAACATTTCTCTACTTAAAGAATTGACCTTCTTTAGCTTAATAAGAGTGTTCTCATAACTCTGGTTTTTTGGGTTGTTTTTTTTTTGGGAGATGATTCCACCCCAAGGATCTGACTACTTCAGGTTTCTGTCACATATGGCCAAAAAAACCCCAGGTTCTGGCATAGAATTCTCCCTGACCCCATCTGGATTTTCCTGTTGGTTCAGATTAGTGTAACTTCAGTTTAACAGCAGCAAGATTGCAGAGAAGCCCAAGCACTTCCTTGGCAATATCATCCCCAAAACAAGACACTAGATGTGCCAATGAAAGAAAAAATTGGAGAGAAAGAGCCAAAGGATGGGTTTATTTGGTTGTAATGATAAGCAAGGACTCAGCAAGCTGCAGTCTGGAGGGAAGGAAGCAATGCTGCATCTGTCAGAAAACTAGATTGAGTCTGGGTTACTTCTGTTGCAGGCTGCCTGTGTGCTCCTAAGCAAGCTTATTTATGCCTGTCATAACAGGGCACCTACATGTGATGAGGTGTCTTGGGTATCACTTTGAATCAGAAAATAATAGCATCCCCTCCTTGTGGGACATACCTCAGAATGAGAGGGTGTCTCCTTCCTGACTTGAACTAGTGCCAAATTTTTTTTCAAGAAGATGGAAGGAGCAAAGAGTCTTTGTATTTAACACTTTACCTGCTTACAGTCTTCAAAGGGGCACAAGCCTGACCTCAGCTAATTAGAGGGGAATATCTCTATGCCTTGCTAAAACATTTCACTGAGTGTTTTCCACTGCTTTAAAACTCTGAACTTGTGAGTGTTTCTAGCAGAGTGACAGACCACTTCAAATATACCACGTATATGCTCAAGAACTGTCTTGCATATATGAGTTCACTTTTCTCAGTTGTGTTTTGAGCATGCCTAAGAAGCAGGCACCTCTAATAGTCCATAGAATACAATTCGAAAACATCTGCCTTCCCTAGTGGGAATTTGTCTCAAGTTCTTCTTGAGGTAGTCTTGCTTCATACTGACCATTTTTAATGCAATGCATGCCTAACCTGTTCAATGCTTTGCCACTCAAAGGAGAAATTAAAGCTAGTGAATCCATACTTAATGAAGAAGCTCGAATATACACCTTGAAGGGTTGATGTAGCAAATGTAGGAGATAGGAAAGCCCTGTATTGGGGCATTTTAGAACTTATCTATGCTCCTATCTTTTCTTGAAAAAGAAGAGTGCTTCTAGTTGTTGGTAGCCATACATAACTGCTGTCATGTAGGTGAAGGTTATTCTGCTATCCTTCACTGACCTGTGGTGATGCCTTTTGTTTCTTCAGCTGGTTCATTTAAGATATGGACAATAGTTACATGTATAAATGGTCTGCACAAGTTAATCCTATTAAAAATTCAGTTAAGCTTTGAGGAACCTCCTACCTTTTTATTTCTAATATAGTTATAGGATAAGAGACTCTGAGACCAGTGCTCCATTGTACTAGTTACTGTACACATTTTTAAAAATAAAATAAAAAAAATAAAAAAGCCTTCTCTGGATCTGGAAAGCTCTTAACTAATGAGAATAAAAATATTTTTACTCCCATTTTTACAAACCATCCAAGACAGAAAATACACAACAGCTTAGAGCCAAGCTCAAACCTCTCCAAACTCCTAGAAGTGCTTTTACCCATACAGTCCCATTCTTATCCATTTTAGCCACATCAGCAGCAAAACCCTCTAAAATGTAGCTAAATGACTTGCCATAATCAATCCAAGGACAGGAGTAATAGCTACAGTCAAACAATAACCAAACCACAAGCAGAAATGCTGATGTGTTCACCCCACACAAAGCAATATTAAACCTCACAGGGAACAAATACAACAGTTCTCCAGACAGGCTTGGAGACACACGCGCCATGGACGTGCTCAGTGGTACTCAGAGGTGCCTCCCACGCACGTCACTGAGAATACAGCCATGCTCCTTTCAAGCCTAGATCTTCGTGTTCTCTCCAGGTTACACATCACCCCAGCCCTGGTGAGGCAGTACCAGCCTGCCTAGGCACAGCAGGCTCCCAAACAACAGGCAGCCCCTCAAGCCAGAGCTTAATGGAAGGGCGTTAACGCTAATTGAATCTGAACAGCCATAGCCATGCATCACTTTGCATTTTTCTCATGTTAAAAAGCAACAGCCATTTGTTAGAGCATTCCTAATGTGTTTAAAAATCTTTCCAGGGACAACTGATGTTGTTTCTAAACCTGACGTTCCCAAGCAGCCTAGCACAGACCTGAGATGCTGCTCTGCAGACTTCCCTACCCTGAAGTCCATTGCTGACAACAACTGTACGCTCCTGTAACCCCAGTTACTACCTCGCTAGTTTTTATATTCAATACCTAGTTTGGCCAGCCTTGGGAAAAAACAAAAGACACACCTACAACAAAAAAAACCCCAAAACAACAAACAAACCAACCCAAAACCAACAAACAACCACCCCACACACACACAAAAAAACCCCAACACAAACCAAACAAGAAAAAAAAAAAAAGAACCACACAAACATTTTTGATTAAGAGCTTATGAAAGTTTAGATCAGCACTGCCTTTTTACCTCTCCTGTGATGGCATGAGGCCAGATGCTCAGCTGCAAACTGACACAACTCAAAGTGTGCCAGTTCTGAACAAAATCGGCATATTCATCCTTTTCAGATTCAGAGATTGGCTCAATTTCCTGGCAGAGAAGGAAGCTAAGCCTGGCAGTTTTTAAAGAAAGAGAATATCGTGCACCCAGGTAAGAGTAAATCAGCAGGGTCTGTTTGGAGATACTGGTGAGCACTGCAGCAGGAGACAGACACTGACCCGCAGGATAAAGACATAGTGAGTGTTAGTACACATGAAACTGGAAAATGCTTTGTGGATGAAAGACCTTATAAATAATACAGAGACTAAACCCCCTGAGTTTCACTGTTTATGGAAGTGATTTCATCAGCCCTGTTTCCATTAAAACCCTCAGTCACATTCTCCCCTCTTTCCCACCCAGACTCTCTGATCTTTCTTTCTGTGGAGAGCCCAGAGCACTCAGAGGGGGGCCAGGGGTACATACATGTCCAAATCTGCAAATGAACTTGAACTCCAGTGCCTCAGTGAGGCATCTTGCAGAAAAACTGCAAGATGTGGGGACCCATTGAATAAGAAAATCTCTTGCCCAGTTTCAGTGACTTACCCACATTCAGTCTATTTTGTTATATATGCAACCCAGACACTTCTACAGTGGATCTTCACCATATCTCTCCCTGCACATCACCTACATGAGCATTTTCATTATTTTACAGATGGGGAAACTAAGATCCTGGGAGAGCCCATAGGATGCCCTAAGCCACACAACAAATGACAAATTAACCTCAGGCTTTCTCATGTGAAAAGCAACATCAGCCCAGGGCTGGGATGGTTTTTTTTCAGAGCCACAGGTCACTGGGTGAACAGAGCACAAGGGTGTGTTGCTATATGCTGGACCCATCCTAACATTATTTTTTTTAATATACCCTACAAATCTGCTACAAACCAGCTGGGGGGAGTCCAGCCTTTGGTCTGATCCAGTACAGCTGTTATTATGTTCCTTTAGTTTTCGAAATCAATCTGATGCCCTCAGTGTTAGATGCAAACACCCTTAAGACTTGGAAGAAGTTCAAATTTAGGACCTTACTTTGGGAATGTTTTGTATTTAAATTAATTTATATGAACAAAACTTTCACTCTGGATCTGGCAGCAGCCTGCAATCAGGCCCAGCTTTTCTTAATATTTTGGGCTATAAGCCATCCAGCTTGAGGATTTATTCATCTTAACGTGTTTAGCTTTGTAAGCACAATGCAGTAGTTACTGTTGTGCCTCCCGGCTGCTCTTCCATTTTTTATAACTCTTTTTCTCTGCTAGCCTACTTTTAACATTTTCTTGTTAAGCCATTTTTAGTCTTCTGTTGTCTCCCCCGCGCCCCCCTCCTCCCCCCACCA
>JANIJG010003591.1:59763-70687 GCA_024611175.1 Megaceryle torquata
TCTTTTAACATTTTTTTTTTAAGCCATTTTTTCCCTTCGTATGTCTCCCCCCCCCCCCCCCCCCCCCCCAAAAAAAAAAAAAACCCAAAACCAAAACACAAACCAAAAAAAAAACCAAACCAGCAGTGGGATAAAACTGTTCTGGGTGCTAAACACTAGTGACTTGAATAGGCTCCAGCTTGTATATCCTGGCTTTGGAGATAATGGTTCCCACTAATCCTTCTGAGTGCACTCCCAATTCCATACATTCAAAGAGCTGTCGCATCCCATCCCCCGCTTCCCCCCCACCCCATACACACCCAATTGCTTCTGTTTAACAATCAGAGATCATGCATCAGCACATTGTAATTGCTGGTGCCAAGCAGTTCTTGAGCCCCCAAACCAAACCACTAACTGCAGCTGAGCTATGGATGGAGGCTTCTCCACCGGTGTCATTGCCCTTCCCACCTTGTCCTCATCCCAGCTACCTGAAAAAGCAAAGTTATCTTCTATTCCAGCTCAGTCTTGCAGCCTGCCAGTCGATTCCTGGATCCCTTCAAATCAGTATCATAAATACACTTAACATGGGAGTTTAATATAGATTTGGTAAGACAGTTACTCGAGTGATACATAATTTATGTTGCCCTGTAGCATAGGAAGTCACGAGTGGCATCTGAGAGTAAACGGATTCAAAAAAACCTCATAATACAGATGTGCAGTGTGACAAAGGGGGAAAAGAGCGGGGGAGAAAAAGGAGACTGCAACCTAAGGAAGGGGGTGCACGAAGGAGAAAAAGAGCTTGATAGCAGGAGAAGGTGTGAAATAGAGAAGACGAAAGTCACAGAGTGAGAAAAGAACAGAGGAGGAGAAAAATGGAGGATGAAAGGAGATAAAAGGAGCTGAACGGAAGATGCAGACAGGGGCAGAGAGGGTCTGAAGGATGAATAAGAGACAAGAAGTGTGGAAAGGGAGAAACAGAGCAGAGCATGAATGCTTGATGCGACAAGCAGGTCTCTGCAGGCTGTGAGCACCACAGCCAGCCAGGAAGCAGATCCGACTGTCATGTCAGCCGGAGGGCAAGGACAGGGAAAGGCATTGCAGCTCTCATGGGGGCTCTGCTACCTCGTGGCTCACCCCTGCTCCTCTCCTCTGCTCCCCCTGCCAGGGGACTGCCCAGCTTCCTTAGCCACCTCCAGCCCTTCAGCAATACGTGGCACTAGGTTTTGCTGTTAATCTCCTGCTCTTGCGTGGCCTCATTTTGGGAGGTTGAAGTGAGAATATGAGGCCGGTCTTTCAGCTGGGTAATTCAGAGAAGCACTCCTGGCAGTCTCCTCCAACTGCACGTTCATCCCTTTAGCAATAGTGTCCTACTTTGTCAGCCCTTAGCTCAAGGATAAAGGTCTCAAGTGCTGTACTATGGTGACATCTCTGTCCGAGTGCTCACCAAGTTTGCTTGTGGATGCGAGATGAGACATAAAGCAAATGGAGTGTGGGAGTTTGATGAGAATAGAGAACATGAACAGTGCTTAGCAAGCACACAGGATCTGTGCCTACAATTTCCTACTCTTCTACTTGAAAAGAGACGCAGGCTCTCAGCTCCTGGAAGTTACTTTTTGGTTGGAGAGCTCTCATCCAAACAATTAGTGCCAGTGAGCCCTGTTATACTGAGCAGTGACCTGTCACAGAAGTGTAGGAAAACCTCAGAGAAAAACCTCTATCAGGACCAGTCCTGTACATGAGGAGAGCCTGAGATACTGGGAAAGCATTCCTGATTTATGTTTTGGGGTTTATCCAATGTGAATTGAAGGCTACACAACCATTTGGCTCCGAACAGGACCCCTAGCAAGCAGAACAGATGGCTATATTAAAAGGAAAAAACCCTAAGCATAACTGGACTAGCTGACAGCCCCCACAGAGGCTGAAGTAGGGAACTGGCCCTAAACACTCTGTTTTCCTTTTGACTGCAGCATCCATGATGAGGTTTACTATTACTTTTGTTCATGAAACACAGCCAAGATGCTTGCTGTTGTGCCAACTTGGAGACAGACAGCCCTTGCCTCACAGAGTTCATAATACAGTCAGTATTGACCAAAGTGTTCCCTGTGTGTCTCTTCCCTTGCACACGTGTGGCTGGGCACAAACCTCCTTCTCCTGCAAGCTGACAAGCACAGCTTTGCAAGGGAAGCCTGACCCACTGGGTGGGCAGATGTCTAGTGATCACTGCTGTACCCGGTGCTGTCACTGACACTGGCTGTGCCTAGGCAGGGCATGGGGGACACAAATATTGAAACTGTCTCCATCCCAGGTGAACTGGTCAGGAGCTGCAGGGAGTGAGATCCCCTGGAAAAGCAGCGTAGCTAATAGCTGTGCACTTAAAAGTAGAAGTATTGATTGAAAGCAGAGCCTTTAATCTCTCTGCTTTCTGCCTGCAGAAAGAGAACTGTGCTCCTCTCATACCTTACAAGAGGATGACTCTCTGCATGCTTTAACCTTCATCATCCAATGTTTACAAAGTACTTCTAAAGCTACCAACTGGCAAATACCGTGGAAAAATACCCCGGATTTTCCCTGGTGCCTGATGCTGTGTGTGCTTGCCTGGCCGTTCGTTGGTTGGGATCCCCGTGACAGGCTTCTCCACACCTACCCCTCCGAGTGCATGGCCTGCATTCATGCCTCTGTTTTCTTTGGCATCCTCCAGCATTTCCCTTGGAACTAATGGCCAATAATATAGTTTCTTCTCAGACATCCCCCTCTGCCAAAGCACTCCCATAAAGAGGATTATCATTCTCATACTGGTGAGCCTCATGCTGTCCCACTGTCTCTTTCAGTCTGTTCTCCCCCGGGGACAGGGTCACCAAATCCACAAACCACACAGATTTGCAATTAGATCTGCTCTTTAATTTATTTTTTCTACCCTGAAATAATACGACAAGAGAAACTGGAGGGTTTTGTGGGAATTATTCAAGTAGCTTTAAGAAAGCTCTGTGCTCCTCTCAGCCCAATATCTGAAAGCTTAGAAGATAAATATTTAGGTGAACCCCCTCCAAGAGTTTTCTGAAGAAAGTAGCTATTTCTTGTGAAAATAAATGCATAATAAAAAGCACAGAATTTCCCTTGAAAACTAATTTCAGTGGAAAATTTTCAGGTAGCTTCAGTGAGCTGCGGAGCTCAGCGTGCCCTCTAGTGCCAGAACTGGGTTTCACAGGCCTTGGTATCTGCAAGCTCTCTACAGCAAAACCAGAAATCACGTTTACAAAGAAAAGAAAAATTTAATCCCATGCCTGTGGTGATATTCATCCTTATTTCTTTAATAATTCCTACCACAATTAAAAATAACAAGTGAGAATTAAATATTTGTGGAGATGAGGCTTGTGCGAGTGAGAATAAAGCCCCTTGACTTGTAAAATGTTGATCTTTGTAGGGAAAGAGGCTGTCTCATAGAGAAAGCCAAAACATTGAGAAATGGGAGCCGTGCTCCAGCACCAGCTGAGCCAGTGCTGTTCTGTGACTGAGATGTACCTTTTCAAGTCCTACTTTTCCTAGCCTTAACATAAGGGCAATAATGATACCTCCCCATCTTGGGAAAGAGCTGCATACTGGTAGGTGCTGTTTTCCAGCAGACATGCTGGCTCTTCAGCAACTCTTGAAAGCTGAACTTGGTGCCCACCTGCTGGATCCAGGTTTCCTCTCTTTGATGCAATACGGAGAAGAAAAGGCAGCAATCATCACCCTCAGAGAGGAAACACTTTCAAAGTAACTAGAAAGACACCATTTCTGGTCTGATAACATAAATCACTTTGATGAGTCTTCAGGTATATCCTGTAACTTGACTTAAGGCTCTGTTTGCCAAAAGGGAATCCTTCATTTATCTCCCCAGTGGTCCACATAACCCCCACAGCTGACTGGGCAGTTCTGCTGCAGGGAAACCAGAGTTCCTTCTGACTCAACTCCTGAGCTGCAGCAGTTTACAAAACTGAACTTTAAAGCAAAGAAAAAGCCACAATGGTCCCACTTTGAAAAGCTATGCATGTGTTGCAGCAGCTCAGAAACAGAGTCACAACCATGCGTTCATACTCCACAGATACAGTGGCTAGCTGGTGGCAGCCATGGCACGAGGCATTCCAAGAAAACCCATCTTCCAAGAAAACCCACCTTCCTGCATTAATCAAAATTCCAGGTTTCTGAAGACTCCTGGTTTCTTTAAGCCTCTTGTTATTTGAGACCCCAGCCTTACATTCTTAGCTGCTGGACTAGACAGAAAACTCTGTAAGGGCCAAATCCATAGAGGAGATGGATTTCTCCAACTTTAGCTGGCATCATAAGGACTCCTGCCTGCCTCATAAATACGGACTCCCGCAAACTGGTTGATAGTTTAGTTGCCAAAATGAAAGCTTGATGTTCAGCTTTCATCAAGTCCCCACCATAAGAGGGACGTAGATTTGTTGGAGCATGTTCAAAGGAGGGCCACAAAGATGATCCAGGGGCTGGAGCACTTTCGCTATGAGGACAGGCTGTGGGAGCTGGGATTGTTCAGCCTTGAAAAGAGAAGACTTTGGGGGGACCAAATAGCTGCCTTCCAATACCTGAAAGGAACCTACAGGAAGGCTGGGGAGGGACTTTTTACAAGAGCATTGACTGATAGGACAATGGGAAATGGGTTTAAGTTGAAGGAGAATAGATTTCAATTAGTTTTTAGGAAGAAAATCTTCAGCACGAGGGTGGCAAGACATTGGAATAAATTGCCCAGAGATGTTGGGGCTGGCCCCTCCCTGGAGGTGTTCAAGGCCAAGTTGGACAGAGCCTTGTGTAAACCTGATCTAGTTGAGCGACAGGGAGGTTGGAGTAGATGATCTCTAAGGTTCCTTCCAACCTACACCATTCTGTTCTGTTCTCAGTGATGCCTGATGATAGGACAAGGGGTAATAGGTGGAAGCTGAGGCATAGGAAGTTTCACATAAACATGAGAAATTTTTTCACTGTGAGGGTGACAGACACTGGATCAGGCTGCCCAGGGGGGTGTGGAGTCTCCCTCTCTGGAGATACTCAAAACCCACCTGGACACGTTCCTGTGTGATCTGGTCTAGGTGATCCTGCTCTGACAGGGGGGTGGACTAGATGATCTTTCCAGGTCCCTTCCAGCCCTTGACATTCTGTGATCACCCTGTAACCTTTTGTCCACCTTTGTGTATCCACTAAGCCTGAACTGACAAAACTTTGAGAGTGGAATCATAGTTTTTCATCTCAGTGCAAGGGTTTCCCAGGTCCAGTGACTCCATATCAATCAGTGGTGGCCATCCCTGCCTATAGTATTTGTCAAGGCGTCACTCAAGCCAGGACAAGTATCATGTCCCAAACAGGGAAACAGGCATTTGCACTGATCCACACACAGAGAAAAACCTATGTGAAGGCTGTTTACATTGCTCAATCACCTGGGACACAAAGCTCAGTACATTGCAACCCTGCCCCATTTCACACTCCATGTAAAGGAGCTGTGGGGGCAGCTCAAAAGCAGGATGTGTTGGAGGATGTGTTTTCATTCAACAAAAGCTCCTGACTTGCTTTATTTGTCTCCACATAAGCGACTGGGAACAGATGTCTCAGCCTCTTTGTACCAGTCACTCATTCAACAAAAAGCTCTGACTTGTTTGTACAGAGTCCTTGTTCTCACACTCTTAACTCATCATTACGCAGAGATAAACTATCAATGCCCAGCTTTGTGATGCTGCAGGGAGGAGGGATGACTCTTCAGAAATAAGGAAGAAAACACATAAAATGGGTTAAATCTCAAACCTTGCACCATTTGGTATGAGTGTCACTCTGTTGCAACAGAATTGCGTGGGTTTTTTTGAGACAGCTGAGAGAAGACAGTACCTAAATCTATGTTTTTAAGATGCGTTCCCACAATCTGACCTCTTGCTGGCCTCCTTTCCCCAAGACACCTCTATTTTGCCTCAGACGGTAATGGTTACGAAGTCCTAAACCCCTACATGCTACCTTAGGGTCCTTACTAGTTCACTGGACTTCTACTTTATCTTTCTAATATCTTTTAACTTCTACCTTCCACAGCAAGAAATACAGGCTTTGCCAAGCAGCCTCTTAACACAGCAAGTCACATGCTTATAGCTGTAAAAAAAATAATAATAAAAAAATAATCTCCAAAAGCACTTTCCTACCCCAAGCTGGCCCCTTCTTAGGAATCACAGTTCACCAATAGTTCAAAGTAGACACAATCCTTCCTGCCCCCTTTTTACAACGCATCTTTCTCACGAGAGTGATCCTTGGCGCAGGCAACAGGCCCCTTCCAGAATTCAGCACCGATTTCAGGATGAGACACCCAACCACACGCAGTATTCTCCCACAATCACTGGCTTTGATCACACTCCCAGCACAGTGCAAGTCCCTCTTGCCCAGGATGCCCAAAAAGAACAGAAACAGCAGCATGAAGCATAACATTTCCCTAGTGTCAAGCCCAGACAAAAGATTACATATTGTAATTCACCAGGTACAAAAGGACCAAAATAGGACTTACCATTTGATGTAGGTACAGTGCTACTTCCATTATACACCACTCTGATTGAAAGAGGTTATCTCAAACCCACAGAGAGCCCTTAACTCCAAATTTAAAGGGTTATCCATCAGACAGTGCTAAGGACAAAGTTGCTGGTCTTCAGCACAGCTGACAGGAGGCCGATTACCCACAGCTGATGCCTGTCTGCTACATGGACGTGTTGGTTTATTTGTTTGGTTTTTTTTGTTTAAGAAAGAAGATCATAGCTTGCTGCAGATAAATCAAAATATTTTGGAACTGTTGCCTTCACTGGTGGTTTATTACCAGTTGATGACACTCTGGGTGAATTGAAAAGTGTATGGCTAAAAGCAGCCAAATTACCTACAGCTTGCAATTAGGTTAAGGGTAACCAGGTGATTTACTTCTTGTAAATACCTGTTTCTTTACACTGATAAAAAATGTGCCTGAATGATTAGTTGAAGTTAGGTGTGATGGATTCCACCCCTCTTCTTGGTGCATTTCAGTGCCTGATGAAAAAATAATGCCCCTGGTTTCAGAAACAAAAATGTAGATTGTCTCATCTGCTTTAGCTTTTTGTCTAAGACCAGCAAAAATCTTCAGAAGAGATATAAAGTCTAGCCACTGACAGTCCTTTGAACACCCAACCCAAACAGAAGATCCCTCTGTAATCCCCTGTAAATTTGAGGTTTGTCTGTGCCCTGAAGGAAGAGAATTCAATATTCCTTACAAAATCCCTGGCTCTGGGTAATCTACAGTATTGTAACTCTGGATGAGCTTGTTTTCCACAAAAATACCCAGTATTTATCTAACCTTGCTGAGCTTTTGAACACCACAAGTATCTTATGGTTATGAATATCATGAAGTGACTGTGAGGGGGGAACTGGGTGCTCTCAACACGTTTAAAACACAGAACTTTGATTCTTTCCTAGGCTTTCTAGATAAACCCTGTGAGGAGGCAGCAGCCCATTCTACAGGGACAGGTCTGTTGGCTTATCAATGATACTAGCTCATGTGGTTTCTCCTGCCTCCCCAGGGTGTGAATCCTCACCTCCGGATTAACGGGCCGATGAACATCAACCACTATGCAACGAAGAAGAGCGTTGCAGAGAGCATGCTGGATGTGGCGCTGTTCATGGCGAATGTCACGCAGCTCAAAGCGGTGCTGGAGCAGGGAACTTCCTTCCAGTACTACGCCACCCTCATCGTGCTCATCAGCATCTCCCTCTTCTTCCAGGTGATGATTGGGATACTCCTCATCATCACTGGTAAGGTGGCCACTGAGGTGTGTGCACCCTCATAGGGTGCTGTAGGGGCAAGGCACCCCATGGCTTGGTTGGCATGGGGGTGGAAGGAGAAGCCTCTTCCCCCAAATCATTTCCTCTGACTCCAACCAGGGCTGTGGGAGGGCTGAAGACAGCTTGATGTGGGTGGTGGGGAGGTCTGTTTCAAAGTGGTGAGTGGGCTGTTTTGTTTTCCCCTTGCACCACATCTCTGAGCACTACTGTCCCTTCGCTTCCCCACTGCTGAATCCCTGCTGTAGAGAGAGAACAGAGTTTCAGGCCTCTTGCTGACCATCCTGTAATATGCCTCTTCATGCAGCTCCTGAAGATACTACACTTGAGGTGTATATTTCACATCACTCAAACTAGGGTCTAACAACGATTAAGGCAGAGGTATTCTCTATATTAACCTAACATTTACTCAATCTCACATTTCTTTTAGTTCTCTACAGACAGTACATTAACAACAGCTTGCCCAGTCCTCCATCTGGTACAGGAGTCTTTCAGCCTCATACACATGCCCATATTAAAAGTCTACAAAGCACCACCTTTACCTGTATATATGGGATCAGAGACTATGGGAAATCCTGTGACTTGTTCCTGCCCCTGCCCCACATGGCACAGCCTTTCCCAGTGATGGCCACAGTGGCTGGAGCCAGCTGTGAGAAGAAGGAGGACAGGGGACCACAACTGAGGTCAGGGAGCCACAAGGCTGCCTTTTGCTTGGCTTATTGGCCAGACAGCCTCAATAACAAATGTATTTCCATGTCTGAACTGATCAATGCCCATCAGCTAGGGCTGATCCCATTCATGTACCCAGATATCTCTTGGTCTGGGAGCAAGGAGGGGATTGATAGCTGTGTCAGCACATAGGTGAGATCCAAGTGTCAAGGAGGAACTGACCTCCCAACCCAAGTGCAACATTGCTGACCTTGTCCCCAGCCTTCCCTTGCTATGTCTCACGGCCATGCAGTGCAGTGGTCCCATGGCACCTGCCTGGCTAGCATACAGCAGTAATTTGGCTGTTTAGGGTGGGCACCTCTATGGCAAACAAAGACATGACATAAAAATAGATGATCTTCCTCTGCTCCATCCTCCTGTATTGTCCTAGGTCAAGATGTAGCCCCCGTAAAGTTCCTGGGATTATTCCCAGAGCTCTGTTGCCACAGTACTCCAGGGCACCATGGACATTTTCTAGGCAGAGAAGGCTTGCAGGGGTTGGGGGACTTGGATTCAAGCTACAAATCTCCCTTTCTTTTTGCATTGTACCACACAGCTCGTTTGAACCTGAATGATGTTGCAAAGCAACCACGCCTGAATATACTCAACAATGCGGCTACAGCTCTCATCTTCATCACAGTCATCCTCAACATCTTCATCACAGCCTTTGGGGTGCAAAAGACTGGCCTCTACCCTACCAGGAATTTTCGACCTTATTAAGTCATGGGGCAACAGTCAGGTAAGAAAGAGGTCAGTTCCCATCACTGTCAGCCCCTGGAAGGGCTCTCAGTTTCAGAAAACATCATTGCAAGGTTGAGAAGAAGATAAAGCTGCACAAATTAATAAAGCCTTTCCAGAGGCATTTTGTTGTCCTATGAGCATCTGGGGCCATTGAACAAGTTCCCTCAGAGAGGAGGATTTCTCCTTTCTTGGTCTTTAAAGCAAGAACAGCAAACATTCCAACTGCCGGGATCCACAGCGAGAGGTTTTCCAAAGGCTGAAGACCCCATGTTAGCTACGGATAACAGCTGTGGATGGGAGCTAAATTTGGGAAAGAAAACTAGGTGTGTTCTGGAAGTATCCAAAGATGGCAGCATTATCTGAGCAGAAGTAAAGGAAGGTGCTGCTGAGGCAGGGGTGAAAGAGCTCTTCACAACAGCCAGTGTGGTTTGGCAGGGGTTCTTTTAAGAATCTAACTCTCATTTTCAAGAGGCTTATGAACAGGAGTCCATTCAAATGCTTGAGTTCACATGTCAGGTCAATGAGGAAAGGTTCTTAGGTCAAAAATGGTTCAGGTCAAGAAGCAAAGTTCATGTCTCTTGCTTACATGACCCGTGACATGTAAACATAGTTTAAATGCAATATACTGGGGCAACAGCCCGCAAGAAAGACTGATAGACAGAGAATATAATGAGGGAGGATGCAAAGACCAAAAGCTTCTATAAAAACACTGCTGTCTTGGGATCCAGAAGGGTGAGTGATAAAGAGCAGCACCCCACATCCGCAGGGTGGCCATGGGGCCTAGTGACCCAGTGTCAGGACTACTCCTCTCTGGCCATGTAGTGTGGAGGAGCCTGCTGTGACCTTACTGGTGTTTTTCTGTCTTTCCTGCAGGACCTGAGCAGCATGGCTGGTGGGAAAGCTCTCTTCCTCTATGTTTTCACTTGACCTCAGCAGTAGCCCACCACCAAATCCAGAGAACTGGGTAAAACTTTGAAAACTGTGTGCATGTCATAGTATACCAGCCCCTTAACTTAATGCTTTTGCTGTTCTGAAGGGGTGAAAGCATCACCTTTCAAAGCTAGCACACTCTTTGCTTAGAGAAGGCTGCAGAAACAGCAGCGGGGACACAAATTTGAAGCACAGTTCTGTAAATCTCTTTATTTTAGTTTCCTGCTTCACATATTCAATATTGCCTCATTTTGTAGAGAAGACTGATTGATTTGCTTTGTAGGCTGAATAAACAAGAGAAGTCCATCTTTTTTTTTTTTGTCTCAAGCATAAGTTGCTATACTTAAAGCAATGCTATCTAATAGTTTATCTCCCAAACATTGGGATGGATTTCTCAAACTAAAAATAGAAAGAGTTCTCATGGGAAGACAGAAAACCGTGTGCATGTCAATGTACTTAAAACTAGTTCAGATGTTTTCCTAGCTGATTAAAGTTAAATGAAACACAGTTAAGAGAACAATCGGGTATTTCCAACTTTAGAAAAATAACTATGACAGAAAATATTATGGTCTTACATCATCACCAGGGACATATCAGGGCTGATGTCAGAAGAGCCTGACAATATATAGTAGAAAATGAAGAAACATTATAGAGAAGTAGACACTCTAGGCTTCTTGCCAAATGGCAGTTGCATAATGCATTACTTTATTAAAAAAAAAAAAAAAAAAAAAAAAAAAAAAAAAAA